>JAYEVE010000913.1:0-28537 GCA_036346375.1 Guadua angustifolia
TGGATTTTATGAATGTTTGCACGGAGCAAAACACTCGAAAATCACGAAATGCACTCCTATGTGTCGTTGGTCTCATTGGAGCTTGTTTGATGAGATTTAGCATACGATGTTAATTTCATTCAAATCGGGATCGAACAAGTTGATTTTATGAAAGTTTGCCCGATGAAACACTCGAAAACCTGCGGATTGCACACCCATGTGTTGTCGATCTTGTCGGAGATTGTTTGGTCCATTTAAACTTTGATGTTAATTTCATACAAATCGAGATCCGCGGGTGGATTTTTTAATGTTTGCACGGGTGAAACACTCCAAAAATGCACGAATCATGCGCCTATGTGTCGCCGCTCTCATTGGAGCTTGTTTTTGTCGATTTAGCATACGATGTTAATTTCATTCAAATAGGGATCGAACAAGTGGATTTCATGAAAGTTTGTCGGCGAAACACTCGAAAACACCGGATTGCCCTTGTAAGTGTTGTCTTTCCAGTTCGGCGTGTTTGGGTGATTTAACTTTTTGTTAATTTCATACAAATCGAGATCGAGCAGGTGGATTTTGTGAAAGTTTGCCTTTGGGCGAAGCACTTCAAAAATGCACCGGATTGCACTCCTATGTGTCGCTGGTCTCATCGGGGCATGTTTGAGTCGATTTCGCTCTGGTGTTAATTTCATTCAAATCGGGATCCGAACAAGTGGATTTTTTGAAAGTTTGCCCCGAAGCGACACAATCCGAAAACACGCTGGATTCCCCTCGAAAGTTTTGTCAGTCTTGTTGGAGCTTGTTTCGGTCGATTTCGCTTTGATGTTAATTTCATACAAATCGAGATGCTGCCGGTGGATTGCACTCCTATGTGTCGCTGGTCTCATTGGAGATTGTTTGATCGATTTAGCTCGATGTTAATTTCATTCAAATAAGGATGCAAACAAGTGGATTTTAATATTGTTTTGCGAAAGCGAAACACTCAAAACACACTGATTGCACTCCTAAGTGTTGTGGGTCTTATTGGAGCTTGTTTGATTAATTTTGCTTGAGGTTAATTTCATACAAATCGAGATCCGCCGCGGTGGATTTTATGAATGTTTGCACGGAGCAAAACACTCGAAAATCACGAAATGCACTCCTATGTGTCGTTGGTCTCATTGGAGCTTGTTTGATAGATTTATACGATGTTAATTTCATTCAAATCGGGATCGAACAAGTTGATTTTATGAAAGTTTGCCCGATGAAACACTCAAAAAACACGGATTGCACACCCATGTGTTGTCGATCTTGTCGGAGATTGTTTGGTCCATTTAAGCTTTGATGTTAATTTCATACAAATCGAGATCCGGCGGGTGGATTTTTTAATGTTTGCACGGGTGAAACACTCCAAAAATGCACGAATCATGCGCCTATGTGTCGCCGCTCTCATTGGAGCTTGTTTTTGTCGATTTATACGATGTTAATTTCATTCAAATAGGGATCGAACAAGTGGATTTCATGAAAGTTTGTCCGGCGAAACACTCAAAACACACGGATTGCCCTTGTAAGTGTTGTCTTTCCAGTTCGGCGTGTTTGGTGATTTAAACTTTGCTGTTAATTTCATACAAATCGAGATCGAGCAGGTGGATTTTGTGAAAGTTTGCCTTTGGGCGAAGCACTTCAAAAATGCACGGATTGCACTCCTATGTGTCGCTGGTCTCATCGGGGCATGTTTGAGTCGATTTCGCTCTGGTGTTAATTTCATTCAAATCGGGATCGAACAAGTGGATTTTTGAAAGTTTGCCCCAAGCGACACAATCGAAAACCTGCTGGATTCCCCTCGAAAGTTTTGTCGGTCTTGTTGGAGCTTGTTTGGTCGATTTAAGCTTTGATGTTAATTTCATACAAATCGAGATGCTGCGGTGGATTGCACTCCTATGTGTCGCTGGTCTCATTGGAGATTGTTTGATCGATTTAGCTCGATGTTAATTTCATTCAAATAAGGATGCAAACAAGTGGATTTTAATATTGTTTTTGTGAAGCGAAACACTCAAACACACTGATTGCACTCCTAAGTGTTGTGGGTCTTATTGGAGCTTGTTTGATTAATTTTGCTTGAGGTTAATTTCATACAAATCGAGATCCGCATGGTGGATTTTATGAATGTTTGCACGGAGCAAAACACTCGAAAATCACGAAATGCACTCCTATGTGTCGTTGGTCTCATTGGAGCTTGTTTGATGATTTATACGATGTTAATTTCATTCAAATCGGGATCGAACAAGTTGATTTTATGAAAGTTTGCCCGATGAAACACTCAAAAACACGGATTGCACACCCATGTGTTGTCGATCTTGTCGGAGATTGTTTGGTCCATTTAAGCTTTGATGTTAATTTCATACAAATCGAGATCAGCGGGTGGATTTTTTAATGTTTGCACGGGTGAAACACTCCAAAAATGCACGAATCGCATGCGCCTATGTGTCGCCGCTCTCATTGGAGCTTGTTTTTGTCGATTTATACGATGTTAATTTCATTCAAATAGGGATCGAACAAGTGGATTTCATGAAAGTTTGTCGGCGAAACACTCAAAACACACGGATTGCCCTTGTAAGTGTTGTCTTTCCAGTTCGGCGTGTTTGGTGTGATTTAAACTTTTTTGTTAATTTCATACAAATCGAGATCGAGCAGGTGGATTTTGTGAAAGTTTGCCTTTGGGCGAAGCACTTCAAAAATGCACGGATTGCACTCCTATGTGTCGCTGGTCTCATCGGGGCATGTTTGAGTCGATTTCGCTCTGGTGTTAATTTCATTCAAATCGGGATCCGAACAAGTGGATTTTTTGAAAGTTTGCCCCGAAGCGACACAATCCGAAAACACACTGGATTCCCCTCGAAAGTTTTGTCAGTCTTGTTGGAGCTTGTTTGGTCGATTTAAGCTTTGATGTTAATTTCATACAAATCGAGATGCACCGGTGGATTGCACTCCTATGTGTCGCTGGTCTCATTGGAGATTGTTTCGGTCGATTTCGCTCTGATGTTAATTTCATTCAAATAAGGATGCAAACAAGTGGATTTTAATATTGTTTTGCTTGAAGCGAAACACTCAAAAACACACTGATTGCACTCCTAAGTGTTGTGGGTCTTATTGGAGCTTGTTTGATTAATTTTGCTTGAGGTTAATTTCATACAAATCGAGATCCATGCGGTGGATTTTATGAATGTTTGCACGGAGCAAAACACTCGAAAATCACGAAATGCACTCCTATGTGTCGTTGGTCTCATTGGAGCTTGTTTGATGAGATTTATACGATGTTAATTTCATTCAAATCGGGATCGAACAAGTTGATTTTATGAAAGTTTGCCCGATGAAAACACTCAAAACACACGGATTGCACACCCATGTGTTGTCGATCTTGTCGGAGATTGTTTGGTCCATTTAAACTTTGATGTTAATTTCATACAAATCGAGATCAGCGGGTGGATTTTTTAATGTTTGCACGGGTGAAACACTCCAAAAATGCACGAATCATGCGCCTATGTGTCGCCGCTCTCATTGGAGCTTGTTTTTGTCGATTTAGCCGATGTTAATTTCATTCAAATAGGGATCGAACAAGTGGATTTCATGAAAGTTTGTCGGCGAAACACTCAAAACACACGGATTGCCCTTGTAAGTGTTGTCTTTCCGGTTCGGCGTGTTTGGGTGATTTAAACTTTCTTTGTTAATTTCATACAAATCGAGATCGAGCAGGTGGATTTTGTGAAAGTTTGCCTTTGGGCGAAGCACTTCAAAAATGCGGATTGCACTCCTATGTGTCGCTGGTCTCATCGGGGCATGTTTGAGTCGATTTCGCTCTGGTGTTAATTTCATTCAAATCGGGATCCGAACAAGTGGATTTTTTGAAAGTTTGCCCCGAAGCGACACAATCCGAAAACACACTGGATTCCCCTCGAAAGTTTTGTCGGTCTTGTTGGAGCTTGTTTGATCGATTTAAGCTTTGATGTTAATTTCATACAAATCGAGATGCACACCGGTGGATTGCACTCCTATGTGTCGCTGGTCTCATTGGAGATTGTTTCGGTCGATTTCGCTCTGATGTTAATTTCATTCAAATAAGGATGCAAACAAGTGGATTTTAATATTGTTTGCGCCGAAGCGAAACACTCCAAAAACACACCTGATTGCACTCCTAAGTGTTGTGGGTCTTATTGGAGCTTGTTTGATTAATTTTGCTTGAGGTTAATTTCATACAAATCGAGATCCGCTGGGTGGATTTTATGAATGTTTGCACGAGCAAAACACTCGAAAATCACGAAATGCACTCCTATGTGTCGTTGGTCTCATTGGAGCTTGTTTGATGATTTATACGATGTTAATTTCATTCAAATCGGGATCGAACAAGTTGATTTTATGAAAGTTTGCCCGATGAAACACTCAAAACTGCGGATTGCACACCCATGTGTTGTCGATCTTGTCGGAGATTGTTTGGTCCATTTAAACTTTGATGTTAATTTCATACAAATCGAGATCCGCGGGTGGATTTTTTAATGTTTGCGGTGAAACACTCCAAAATGCACGAATCATGCGCCTATGTGTCGCCGCTCTCATTGGAGCTTGTTTTTGTCGATTTATACGATGTTAATTTCATTCAAATAGGGATCGAACAAGTGGATTTCATGAAAGTTTGTCGGCGAAACACTCAAAAACACCGGATTGCCCTTGTAAGTGTTGTCTTTCCAGTTCGGCGTGTTTGGTGATTTAAGCTTTCTTTGTTAATTTCATACAAATCGAGATCGAGCAGGTGGATTTTGTGAAAGTTTGCACTTGAGCGAAGCACTTCAAAAATGCACCGGATTGCACTCCTATGTGTCGCTGGTCTCATCGGGGCATGTTTGAGTCGATTTCGCTCTGGTGTTAATTTCATTCAAATCGGGATCCGAACAAATGGATTTTTTGAAAGTTTGCCCAAAAGCGACACAATCCGAAAACACACTGGATTCCCCTCGAAAGTTTTGTCAGTCTTGTTGGAGCTTGTTTCGGTCGATTTCGCTTTGATGTTAATTTCATACAAATCGAGATGCACACCGGTGGATTGCACTCCTATGTGTCGCTGGTCTCATTGGAGATTGTTTCGGTCGATTTCGCTCTGATGTTAATTTCATTCAAATAAGGATGCAAACAAGTGGATTTTAATATTGTTTTGCTTGAAGCGAAACACTCAAAACACACTGATTGCACTCCTAAGTGTTGTGGGTCTTATTGGAGCTTGTTTGATTAATTTTGCTTGAGGTTAATTTCATACAAATCGAGATCCGCTTGGTGGATTTTATGAATGTTTGCACGAGCAAAACACTCGAAAATCACGAAATGCACTCCTATGTGTCGTTGGTCTCATTGGAGCTTGTTTGATGAATTTATACGATGTTAATTTCATTCAAATCGGGATCGAACAAGTTGATTTTATGAAAGTTTGCCCGATGAAACACTCAAAACACGGATTGCACACCCATGTGTTGTCGATCTTGTCGGAGATTGTTTGGTCCATTTAAGCTTTGATGTTAATTTCATACAAATCGAGATCCATGCGGGTGGATTTTTTAATGTTTGCACGGGTGAAACACTCCAAAAATGCACGAATCATGCGCCTATATGTCGCCGCTCTCATTGGAGCTTGTTTTTGTCGATTTATACGATGTTAATTTCATTCAAATAGGGATCGAACAAGTGGATTTCATGAAAGTTTGTCGGCGAAACACTCAAAACACACGGATTGCCCTTGTAAGTGTTGTCTTTCCGGTTCGGCGTGTTTGGATGATTTAAACTTCTTTGTTAATTTCATACAAATCGAGATCGAGCAGGTGGATTTTGTGGAAGTTTGCCTTTGGGCGAAGCACTTCAAAAATGCGGATTGCACTCCTATGTGTCGCTGGTCTCATCGGGGCATGTTTGAGTCGATTTCGCTCTGGTGTTAATTTCATTCAAATCGGGATCGAACAAGTGGATTTTTGAAAGTTTGCCCAAGCGACACAATCAGAAAACTGCTGGATTCCCCTCGAAAGTTTTGTCGGTCTTGTTGGAGCTTGTTTGGTCGATTTAAGCTTTGATGTTAATTTCATACAAATCGAGATGCACACGGTGGATTGCACTCCTATGTGTCGCTGGTCTCATTGGAGATTGTTTGATCGATTTCGCTCGATGTTAATTTCATTCAAATAAGGATGCAAACAAGTGGATTTTAATATTGTTTTGCTTGAAAGCGAAACACTCAAAACACACTGATTGCACTCCTAAGTGTTGTGGGTCTTATTGGAGCTTGTTTGATTAATTTTGCTTGAGGTTAATTTCATACAAATCGAGATCCGCCACGGTGGATTTTATGAATGTTTGCACGAGCAAAACACTCGAAAATCACGAAATGCACTCCTATGTGTCGTTGGTCTCATTGGAGCTTGTTTGATGAGATTTATACGATGTTAATTTCATTCAAATCGGGATCGAACAAGTTGATTTTATGAAAGTTTGCCCGATGAAACACTCGAAAACACACGGATTGCACACCCATGTGTTGTCGATCTTGTCGGAGATTGTTTGGTCCATTTCGCTTTGATGTTAATTTCATACAAATCGAGATCATGGCGGGTGGATTTTTTAATGTTTGCACGGGTGAAACACTCCAAAAATGCACGAATCGCGCCTATGTGTCGCCGCTCTCATTGGAGCTTGTTTTTGTCGATTTACATACGATGTTAATTTCATTCAAATAGGGATCGAACAAGTGGATTTCATGAAAGTTTGTCGGCGAAACACTCAAAAAACACGGATTGCCCTTGTAAGTGTTGTCTTTCCAGTTCGGCGTGTTTGGTGATTTAAACTTCTTTGTTAATTTCATACAAATCGAGATCGAGCAGGTGGATTTTGTGAAAGTTTGCCTTTGGGCGAAGCACTTCAAAAATGCACGGATTGCACTCCTATGTGTCGCTGGTCTCATCGGGGCATGTTTGAGTCGATTTCGCTCTGGTGTTAATTTCATTCAAATCGGGATCGAACAAGTGGATTTTTGAAAGTTTGCCCAAGCGACACAATCAGAAAACACTGCTGGATTCCCCTCGAAAGTTTTGTCGGTCTTGTTGGAGCTTGTTTGATCGATTTAAGCTTTGATGTTAATTTCATACAAATCGAGATGCACCGGTGGATTGCACTCCTATGTGTCGCTGGTCTCATTGGAGATTGTTTGATCGATTTAGCTCGATGTTAATTTCATTCAAATAAGGATGCAAACAAGTGGATTTTAATATTGTTTGCTTGAAGCGAAACACTCAAAAAACACACTGATTGCACTCCTAAGTGTTGTGGGTCTTATTGGAGCTTGTTTGATTAATTTTGCTTGAGGTTAATTTCATACAAATCGAGATCCGCTACGGTGGATTTTATGAATGTTTGCACGGAGCAAAACACTCGAAAATCACGAAATGCACTCCTATGTGTCGTTGGTCTCATTGGAGCTTGTTTGATGAATTTATACGATGTTAATTTCATTCAAATCGGGATCGAACAAGTTGATTTTATGAAAGTTTGCCCGATGAAACACTCGAAAACACGGATTGCACACCCATGTGTTGTCGATCTTGTCGGAGATTGTTTGGTCCATTTAAGCTTTGATGTTAATTTCATACAAATCGAGATCATGCGGGTGGATTTTTTAATGTTTGCACGGGTGAAACACTCCAAAAATGCACGAATCATGCGCCTATGTGTCGCCGCTCTCATTGGAGCTTGTTTTTGTCGATTTAGCATACGATGTTAATTTCATTCAAATAGGGATCGAACAAGTGGATTTCATGAAAGTTTGTCGGCGAAACACTCGAAAACACACGGATTGCCCTTGTAAGTGTTGTCTTTCCAGTTCGGCGTGTTTGGTGTGATTTAAACTTTCTTTGTTAATTTCATACAAATCGAGATCGAGCAGGTGGATTTTGTGAAAGTTTGCCTTTGGGCGAAGCACTTCAAAAATGCGGATTGCACTCCTATGTGTCGCTGGTCTCATCGGGGCATGTTTGAGTCGATTTCGCTCTGGTGTTAATTTCATTCAAATCGGGATCGAACAAGTGGATTTTTGAAAGTTTGCCCAAGCGACACAATCAGAAAACTGCTGGATTCCCCTCGAAAGTTTTGTCGGTCTTGTTGGAGCTTGTTTGGTCGATTTAAGCTTTGATGTTAATTTCATACAAATCGAGATGCACCGGTGGATTGCACTCCTATGTGTCGCTGGTCTCATTGGAGATTGTTTGATCGATTTAGCTCGATGTTAATTTCATTCAAATAAGGATGCAAACAAGTGGATTTTAATATTGTTTTGCTTGAAGCGAAACACTCAAAACACACTGATTGCACTCCTAAGTGTTGTGGGTCTTATTGGAGCTTGTTTGATTAATTTTGCTTGAGGTTAATTTCATACAAATCGAGATCCGCGCGGGTGGATTTTATGAATGTTTGCACGGAGCAAAACACTCGAAAATCACGAAATGCACTCCTATGTGTCGTTGGTCTCATTGGAGCTTGTTTGATGAATTTATACGATGTTAATTTCATTCAAATCGGGATCGAACAAGTTGATTTTATGAAAGTTTGCCCGATGAAACACTCAAAAAACACGGATTGCACACCCATGTGTTGTCGATCTTGTCGGAGATTGTTTGGTCCATTTAAACTTTGATGTTAATTTCATACAAATCGAGATCCGCGGGTGGATTTTTTAATGTTTGCACGGGTGAAACACTCCAAAAATGCACGAATCATGCGCCTATGTGTCGCCGCTCTCATTGGAGCTTGTTTTTGTCGATTTAGCATACGATGTTAATTTCATTCAAATAGGGATCGAACAAGTGGATTTCATGAAAGTTTGTCGGCGAAACACTCGAAAACACGGATTGCCCTTGTAAGTGTTGTCTTTCCGGTTCGGCGTGTTTGTGTGATTTAAGCTTTCTTTGTTAATTTCATACAAATCGAGATCGAGCAGGTGGATTTTGTGAAAGTTTGCCTTTGGGCGAAGCACTTCAAAAATGCACGGATTGCACTCCTATGTGTCGCTGGTCTCATCGGGGCATGTTTGAGTCGATTTCGCTCTGGTGTTAATTTCATTCAAATCGGGATCGAACAAGTGGATTTTTGAAAGTTTGCCCAAGCGACACAATCAGAAAACACTGCTGGATTCCCCTCGAAAGTTTTGTCGGTCTTGTTGGAGCTTGTTTGATCGATTTAAGCTTTGATGTTAATTTCATACAAATCGAGATGCACCGGTGGATTGCACTCCTATGTGTCGCTGGTCTCATTGGAGATTGTTTGATCGATTTAGCTCGATGTTAATTTCATTCAAATAAGGATGCAAACAAGTGGATTTTAATATTGTTTTGCTTGAAGCGAAACACTCAAAACACACTGATTGCACTCCTAAGTGTTGTGGGTCTTATTGGAGCTTGTTTGATTAATTTTGCTTGAGGTTAATTTCATACAAATCGAGATCCGCGCAGGTGGATTTTATGAATGTTTGCACGGAGCAAAACACTCGAAAATCACGAAATGCACTCCTATGTGTCGTTGGTCTCATTGGAGCTTGTTTGATAGATTTAGCCATGATGTTAATTTCATTCAAATCGGGATCGAACAAGTTGATTTTATGAAAGTTTGCCCGATGAAACACTCAAAAACACGGATTGCACACCCATGTGTTGTCGATCTTGTCGGAGATTGTTTGGTCCATTTAAGCTTTGATGTTAATTTCATACAAATCGAGATCAGCGGGTGGATTTTTTAATGTTTGCACGGGTGAAACACTCCAAAAATGCACGAATCATGCGCCTATATGTCGCCGCTCTCATTGGAGCTTGTTTTTGTCGATTTGCATACGATGTTAATTTCATTCAAATAGGGATCGAACAAGTGGATTTCATGAAAGTTTGTCGGCGAAACACTCAAAACACCGGATTGCCCTTGTAAGTGTTGTCTTTCCGGTTCGGCGTGTTTGGTGTGATTTAAGCTTTCTTTGTTAATTTCATACAAATCGAGATCGAGCAGGTGGATTTTGTGAAAGTTTGCCTTTGGGCGAAGCACTTCAAAAATGCACGGATTGCACTCCTATGTGTCGCTGGTCTCATCGGGGCATGTTTGAGTCGATTTCGCTCTGGTGTTAATTTCATTCAAATCGGGATCGAACAAGTGGATTTTTGAAAGTTTGCCCCAAGCGACACAATCAGAAAAACTGCTGGATTCCCCTCGAAAGTTTTGTCGGTCTTGTTGGAGCTTGTTTGATCGATTTAAGCTTTGATGTTAATTTCATACAAATCGAGATGCACACGGTGGATTGCACTCCTATGTGTCGCTGGTCTCATTGGAGATTGTTTGATCGATTTCGCTCGATGTTAATTTCATTCAAATAAGGATGCAAACAAGTGGATTTTAATATTGTTTTTTGCGAAGCGAAACACTCAAAAACACACTGATTGCACTCCTAAGTGTTGTGGGTCTTATTGGAGCTTGTTTGATTAATTTTGCTTGAGGTTAATTTCATACAAATCGAGATCCGCGCAGGTGGATTTTATGAATGTTTGCACGGAGCAAAACACTCGAAAATCACGAAATGCACTCCTATGTGTCGTTGGTCTCATTGGAGCTTGTTTGATAGATTTATACGATGTTAATTTCATTCAAATCGGGATCGAACAAGTTGATTTTATGAAAGTTTGCCCGATGAAACACTCGAAAACACACGGATTGCACACCCATGTGTTGTCGATCTTGTCGGAGATTGTTTGGTCCATTTAAGCTTTGATGTTAATTTCATACAAATCGAGATCATGCGGGTGGATTTTTTAATGTTTGCGGGTGAAACACTCCAAAAATGCACGAATCGCATGCGCCTATGTGTCGCCGCTCTCATTGGAGCTTGTTTTTGTCGATTTAGCCATACGATGTTAATTTCATTCAAATAGGGATCGAACAAGTGGATTTCATGAAAGTTTGTCGGCGAAACACTCAAAAACACACGGATTGCCCTTGTAAGTGTTGTCTTTCCGGTTCGGCGTGTTTGGTGATTTAAACTTTGCTGTTAATTTCATACAAATCGAGATCGAGCAGGTGGATTTTGTGAAAGTTTGCCTTTGGGCGAAGCACTTCAAAAATGCACGGATTGCACTCCTATGTGTCGCTGGTCTCATCGGGGCATGTTTGAGTCGATTTCGCTCTGGTGTTAATTTCATTCAAATCGGGATCGAACAAGTGGATTTTTGAAAGTTTGCCCAAGCGACACAATCGAAAAACTGCTGGATTCCCCTCGAAAGTTTTGTCGGTCTTGTTGGAGCTTGTTTGGTCGATTTAAGCTTTGATGTTAATTTCATACAAATCGAGATGCACGGTGGATTGCACTCCTATGTGTCGCTGGTCTCATTGGAGATTGTTTGATCGATTTCGCTCGATGTTAATTTCATTCAAATAAGGATGCAAACAAGTGGATTTTAATATTGTTTTGCTTGAAGCGAAACACTCAAAACACACTGATTGCACTCCTAAGTGTTGTGGGTCTTATTGGAGCTTGTTTGATTAATTTTGCTTGAGGTTAATTTCATACAAATCGAGATCCGCTTGCGGTGGATTTTATGAATGTTTGCACGGAGCAAAACACTCGAAAATCACGAAATGCACTCCTATGTGTCGTTGGTCTCATTGGAGCTTGTTTGATGAATTTATACGATGTTAATTTCATTCAAATCGGGATCGAACAAGTTGATTTTATGAAAGTTTGCCCGATGAAACACTCAAAACACACGGATTGCACACCCATGTGTTGTCGATCTTGTCGGAGATTGTTTGGTCCATTTAAGCTTTGATGTTAATTTCATACAAATCGAGATCAGCGGGTGGATTTTTTAATGTTTGCACGGGTGAAACACTCCAAAAATGCACGAATCATGCGCCTATGTGTCGCCGCTCTCATTGGAGCTTGTTTTTGTCGATTTATACGATGTTAATTTCATTCAAATAGGGATCGAACAAGTGGATTTCATGAAAGTTTGTCGGCGAAACACTCGAAAACACACGGATTGCCCTTGTAAGTGTTGTCTTTCCGGTTCGGCGTGTTTGGTGTGATTTAAACTTTGCTGTTAATTTCATACAAATCGAGATCGAGCAGGTGGATTTTGTGAAAGTTTGCCTTTGGGCGAAGCACTTCAAAAATGCACGGATTGCACTCCTATGTGTCGCTGGTCTCATCGGGGCATGTTTGAGTCGATTTCGCTCTGGTGTTAATTTCATTCAAATCGGGATCGAACAAGTGGATTTTTGAAAGTTTGCCCAGCGACACAATCAGAAAACCTTTGGATTCCCCTCGAAAGTTTTGTCGGTCTTGTTGGAGCTTGTTTGATCGATTTAAGCTTTGATGTTAATTTCATACAAATCGAGATGCACACGGTGGATTGCACTCCTATGTGTCGCTGGTCTCATTGGAGATTGTTTGATCGATTTAAGCTCGATGTTAATTTCATTCAAATAAGGATGCAAACAAGTGGATTTTAATATTGTTTTTTGCGAAGCGAAACACTCAAAACACACTGATTGCACTCCTAAGTGTTGTGGGTCTTATTGGAGCTTGTTTGATTAATTTTGCTTGAGGTTAATTTCATACAAATCGAGATCCGCTTGGTGGATTTTATGAATGTTTGCACGGAGCAAAACACTCGAAAATCACGAAATGCACTCCTATGTGTCGTTGGTCTCATTGGAGCTTGTTTGATGAATTTAGCATACGATGTTAATTTCATTCAAATCGGGATCGAACAAGTTGATTTTATGAAAGTTTGCCCGATGAAACACTCGAAAACACACGGATTGCACACCCATGTGTTGTCGATCTTGTCGGAGATTGTTTGGTCCATTTAAGCTTTGATGTTAATTTCATACAAATCGAGATCCGCGGGTGGATTTTTTAATGTTTGCACGGGTGAAACACTCCAAAAATGCACGAATCATGCGCCTATGTGTCGCCGCTCTCATTGGAGCTTGTTTTTGTCGATTTAGCATACGATGTTAATTTCATTCAAATAGGGATCGAACAAGTGGATTTCATGAAAGTTTGTCGGCGAAACACTCGAAAACACACGGATTGCCCTTGTAAGTGTTGTCTTTCCAGTTCGGCGTGTTTGTGTGATTTAAACTTCTTTGTTAATTTCATACAAATCGAGATCGAGCAGGTGGATTTTGTGAAAGTTTGCCTTTGGGCGAAGCACTTCAAAAATGCGGATTGCACTCCTATGTGTCGCTGGTCTCATCGGGGCATGTTTGAGTCGATTTCGCTCTGGTGTTAATTTCATTCAAATCGGGATCGAACAAGTGGATTTTTGAAAGTTTGCCCCAAGCGACACAATCAAAAAACTGCTGGATTCCCCTCGAAAGTTTTGTCGGTCTTGTTGGAGCTTGTTTGATCGATTTAAGCTTTGATGTTAATTTCATACAAATCGAGATGCTGCGGTGGATTGCACTCCTATGTGTCGCTGGTCTCATTGGAGATTGTTTGATCGATTTAGCTCGATGTTAATTTCATTCAAATAAGGATGCAAACAAGTGGATTTTAATATTGTTTTGCTTGAGCGAAACACTCAAAAACACACTGATTGCACTCCTAAGTGTTGTGGGTCTTATTGGAGCTTGTTTGATTAATTTTGCTTGAGGTTAATTTCATACAAATCGAGATCCGCACGGGTGGATTTTATGAATGTTTGCACGGAGCAAAACACTCGAAAATCACGAAATGCACTCCTATGTGTCGTTGGTCTCATTGGAGCTTGTTTGATGAATTTATACGATGTTAATTTCATTCAAATCGGGATCGAACAAGTTGATTTTATGAAAGTTTGCCCGATGAAACACTCGAAAACACTGCGGATTGCACACCCATGTGTTGTCGATCTTGTCGGAGATTGTTTGGTCCATTTAAGCTTTGATGTTAATTTCATACAAATCGAGATCAGCGGGTGGATTTTTTAATGTTTGCACGGGTGAAACACTCAAAAATGCACGAATCATGCGCCTATGTGTCGCCGCTCTCATTGGAGCTTGTTTTTGTCGATTTCATACGATGTTAATTTCATTCAAATAGGGATCGAACAAGTGGATTTCATGAAAGTTTGTCGGCGAAACACTCGAAAACACACGGATTGCCCTTGTAAGTGTTGTCTTTCCAGTTCGGCGTGTTTGTGTGATTTAAACTTTCTTTGTTAATTTCATACAAATCGAGATCGAGCAGGTGGATTTTGTGAAAGTTTGCCTTTGGGCGAAGCACTTCAAAAATGCGGATTGCACTCCTATGTGTCGCTGGTCTCATCGGGGCATGTTTGAGTCGATTTCGCTCTGGTGTTAATTTCATTCAAATCGGGATCGAACAAGTGGATTTTTGAAAGTTTGCCCAAGCGACACAATCAGAAAAACTGCTGGATTCCCCTCGAAAGTTTTGTCGGTCTTGTTGGAGCTTGTTTGATCGATTTAGCTTTGATGTTAATTTCATACAAATCGAGATGCACCGGTGGATTGCACTCCTATGTGTCGCTGGTCTCATTGGAGATTGTTTGATCGATTTCGCTCGATGTTAATTTCATTCAAATAAGGATGCAAACAAGTGGATTTTAATATTGTTTTTTGCGAAGCGAAACACTCAAAAACACACTGATTGCACTCCTAAGTGTTGTGGGTCTTATTGGAGCTTGTTTGATTAATTTTGCTTGAGGTTAATTTCATACAAATCGAGATCCGCTGGGTGGATTTTATGAATGTTTGCCGGAGCAAAACACTCGAAAATCACGAAATGCACTCCTATGTGTCGTTGGTCTCATTGGAGCTTGTTTGATAGATTTATACGATGTTAATTTCATTCAAATCGGGATCGAACAAGTTGATTTTATGAAAGTTTGCCCGATGAAACACTCAAAAAACACGGATTGCACACCCATGTGTTGTCGATCTTGTCGGAGATTGTTTGGTCCATTTAAGCTTTGATGTTAATTTCATACAAATCGAGATCCGCGGGTGGATTTTTTAATGTTTGCACGGGTGAAACACTCCAAAAATGCACGAATCGCATGCGCCTATGTGTCGCCGCTCTCATTGGAGCTTGTTTTTGTCGATTTACATACGATGTTAATTTCATTCAAATAGGGATCGAACAAGTGGATTTCATGAAAGTTTGTCGGCGAAACACTCAAAAACACACGGATTGCCCTTGTAAGTGTTGTCTTTCCAGTTCGGCGTGTTTGGGTGATTTAAGCTTTCTTTGTTAATTTCATACAAATCGAGATCGAGCAGGTGGATTTTGTGAAAGTTTGCCTTTGGGCGAAGCACTTCAAAAATGCGGATTGCACTCCTATGTGTCGCTGGTCTCATCGGGGCATGTTTGAGTCGATTTCGCTCTGGTGTTAATTTCATTCAAATCGGGATCGAACAAGTGGATTTTTGAAAGTTTGCCCCAAGCGACACAATCAACCTGCTGGATTCCCCTCGAAAGTTTTGTCGGTCTTGTTGGAGCTTGTTTGATCGATTTAAGCTTTGATGTTAATTTCATACAAATCGAGATGCACACGGTGGATTGCACTCCTATGTGTCGCTGGTCTCATTGGAGATTGTTTGATCGATTTAGCTCGATGTTAATTTCATTCAAATAAGGATGCAAACAAGTGGATTTTAATATTGTTTTGCTTGAAGCGAAACACTCAAAAACACACTGATTGCACTCCTAAGTGTTGTGGGTCTTATTGGAGCTTGTTTGATTAATTTTGCTTGAGGTTAATTTCATACAAATCGAGATCCGCGCGGGTGGATTTTATGAATGTTTGCACGAGCAAAACACTCGAAAATCACGAAATGCACTCCTATGTGTCGTTGGTCTCATTGGAGCTTGTTTGATAGATTTACATACGATGTTAATTTCATTCAAATCGGGATCGAACAAGTTGATTTTATGAAAGTTTGCCCGATGAAACACTCGAAAAAACACGGATTGCACACCCATGTGTTGTCGATCTTGTCGGAGATTGTTTGGTCCATTTAAACTTTGATGTTAATTTCATACAAATCGAGATCAGCGGGTGGATTTTTTAATGTTTGCACGGGTGAAACACTCCAAAAATGCACGAATCATGCGCCTATGTGTCGCCGCTCTCATTGGAGCTTGTTTTTGTCGATTTATACGATGTTAATTTCATTCAAATAGGGATCGAACAAGTGGATTTCATGAAAGTTTGTCGGCGAAACACTCGAAAAACACGGATTGCCCTTGTAAGTGTTGTCTTTCCAGTTCGGCGTGTTTGGATGATTTAAGCTTCTTTGTTAATTTCATACAAATCGAGATCGAGCAGGTGGATTTTGTGAAAGTTTGCCTTTGGGCGAAGCACTTCAAAAATGCGGATTGCACTCCTATGTGTCGCTGGTCTCATCGGGGCATGTTTGAGTCGATTTCGCTCTGGTGTTAATTTCATTCAAATCGGGATCGAACAAGTGGATTTTTGAAAGTTTGCCCAAGCGACACAATCAGAAAACTGCTGGATTCCCCTCGAAAGTTTTGTCGGTCTTGTTGGAGCTTGTTTGATCGATTTAAGCTTTGATGTTAATTTCATACAAATCGAGATGCTGCCGGTGGATTGCACTCCTATGTGTCGCTGGTCTCATTGGAGATTGTTTGATCGATTTAGCTCGATGTTAATTTCATTCAAATAAGGATGCAAACAAGTGGATTTTAATATTGTTTTGCTTGAAAGCGAAACACTCAAAAACACACTGATTGCACTCCTAAGTGTTGTGGGTCTTATTGGAGCTTGTTTGATTAATTTTGCTTGAGGTTAATTTCATACAAATCGAGATCCGCGGGTGGATTTTATGAATGTTTGCACGAGCAAAACACTCGAAAATCACGAAATGCACTCCTATGTGTCGTTGGTCTCATTGGAGCTTGTTTGATAGATTTTATACGATGTTAATTTCATTCAAATCGGGATCGAACAAGTTGATTTTATGAAAGTTTGCCCGATGAAACACTCGAAAACACACGGATTGCACACCCATGTGTTGTCGATCTTGTCGGAGATTGTTTGGTCCATTTAACTTTGATGTTAATTTCATACAAATCGAGATCATGCGGGTGGATTTTTTAATGTTTGCACGGGTGAAACACTCCAAAAATGCACGAATCATGCGCCTATGTGTCGCCGCTCTCATTGGAGCTTGTTTTTGTCGATTTACATACGATGTTAATTTCATTCAAATAGGGATCGAACAAGTGGATTTCATGAAAGTTTGTCGGCGAAACACTCGAAAACACACGGATTGCCCTTGTAAGTGTTGTCTTTCCAGTTCGGCGTGTTTGGTGATTTAAACTTTGCTGTTAATTTCATACAAATCGAGATCGAGCAGGTGGATTTTGTGAAAGTTTGCCTTTGGGCGAAGCACTTCAAAAATGCGGATTGCACTCCTATGTGTCGCTGGTCTCATCGGGGCATGTTTGAGTCGATTTCGCTCTGGTGTTAATTTCATTCAAATCGGGATCGAACAAGTGGATTTTTGAAAGTTTGCCCAAGCGACACAATCGAAAACCTGCTGGATTCCCCTCGAAAGTTTTGTCGGTCTTGTTGGAGCTTGTTTGATCGATTTAAGCTTTGATGTTAATTTCATACAAATCGAGATGTACACCGGTGGATTGCACTCCTATGTGTCGCTGGTCTCATTGGAGATTGTTTCGGTCGATTTCGCTCTGATGTTAATTTCATTCAAATAAGGATGCAAACAAGTGGATTTCAATATTGTTTGCGTCGAAGCGAAACACTCCGAAAACACACCTTATTGCACTCCTAAGTGTTGTGGGTCTTATTGGAGCTTGTTTCGATTAATTTTGCTTCGAGGTTAATTTCAAACAAATCGAGATCCGCGCGGTGGATTTTATGAATGTTTGCACGGAGCAAAACACTCGAAAATCACGAAATGCACTCCTATGTGTCGTTGGTCTCATTGGAGCTTGTTTGATAGATTTAGCCTGATGTTAATTTCATTCAAATCGGGATCGAACAAGTTGATTTTATGAAAGTTTGCCCGATGAAACACTCGAAAACACGGATTGCACACCCATGTGTTGTCGATCTTGTCGGAGATTGTTTGGTCCATTTAAGCTTTGATGTTAATTTCATACAAATCGAGATCGCGCGGGTGGATTTTTTAATGTTTGCACGGGTGAAACACTCCAAAAATGCACGAATCATGCGCCTATATGTCGCCGCTCTCATTGGAGCTTGTTTTTGTCGATTTAGCCGATGTTAATTTCATTCAAATAGGGATCGAACAAGTGGATTTCATGAAAGTTTGTCGGCGAAACACTCGAAAACACACGGATTGCCCTTGTAAGTGTTGTCTTTCCAGTTCGGCGTGTTTGGTGATTTAAACTTTCTTTGTTAATTTCATACAAATCGAGATCGAGCAGGTGGATTTTGTGAAAGTTTGCCTTTGGGCGAAGCACTTCAAAAATGCACGGATTGCACTCCTATGTGTCGCTGGTCTCATCGGGGCATGTTTGAGTCGATTTCGCTCTGGTGTTAATTTCATTCAAATCGGGATCGAACAAGTGGATTTTTGAAAGTTTGCCCAAGCGACACAATCAGAAAAACCTGCTGGATTCCCCTCGAAAGTTTTGTCGGTCTTGTTGGAGCTTGTTTGATCGATTTAAGCTTTGATGTTAATTTCATACAAATCGAGATGCACACGGTGGATTGCACTCCTATGTGTCGCTGGTCTCATTGGAGATTGTTTGATCGATTTCGCTCGATGTTAATTTCATTCAAATAAGGATGCAAACAAGTGGATTTTAATATTGTTTGCTTGGCGAAACACTCAAAACACACTGATTGCACTCCTAAGTGTTGTGGGTCTTATTGGAGCTTGTTTGATTAATTTTGCTTGAGGTTAATTTCATACAAATCGAGATCCGCTTGCGGGTGGATTTTATGAATGTTTGCACGGAGCAAAACACTCGAAAATCACGAAATGCACTCCTATGTGTCGTTGGTCTCATTGGAGCTTGTTTGATGAATTTCATACGATGTTAATTTCATTCAAATCGGGATCGAACAAGTTGATTTTATGAAAGTTTGCCCGATGAAACACTCGAAAACACTGCGGATTGCACACCCATGTGTTGTCGATCTTGTCGGAGATTGTTTGGTCCATTTAAGCTTTGATGTTAATTTCATACAAATCGAGATCAGCGGGTGGATTTTTTAATGTTTGCACGGGTGAAACACTCCAAAAATGCACGAATCATGCGCCTATGTGTCGCCGCTCTCATTGGAGCTTGTTTTTGTCGATTTATACGATGTTAATTTCATTCAAATAGGGATCGAACAAGTGGATTTCATGAAAGTTTGTCGGCGAAACACTCAAAACACACGGATTGCCCTTGTAAGTGTTGTCTTTCCAGTTCGGCGTGTTTGTGTGATTTAAACTTTGCTGTTAATTTCATACAAATCGAGATCGAGCAGGTGGATTTTGTGAAAGTTTGCCTTTGGGCGAAGCACTTCAAAAATGCACGGATTGCACTCCTATGTGTCGCTGGTCTCATCGGGGCATGTTTGAGTCGATTTCGCTCTGGTGTTAATTTCATTCAAATCGGGATCGAACAAGTGGATTTTTGAAAGTTTGCCCAAGCGACACAATCAGAAAAACTGCTTGGATTCCCCTCGAAAGTTTTGTCGGTCTTGTTGGAGCTTGTTTGATCGATTTAGCTTTGATGTTAATTTCATACAAATCGAGATGCACACGGTGGATTGCACTCCTATGTGTCGCTGGTCTCATTGGAGATTGTTTGATCGATTTAAGCTCGATGTTAATTTCATTCAAATAAGGATGCAAACAAGTGGATTTTAATATTGTTTTGCTTGAAGCGAAACACTCAAAACACACTGATTGCACTCCTAAGTGTTGTGGGTCTTATTGGAGCTTGTTTGATTAATTTTGCTTGAGGTTAATTTCATACAAATCGAGATCCATGCGGTGGATTTTATGAATGTTTGCACGGAGCAAAACACTCGAAAATCACGAAATGCACTCCTATGTGTCGTTGGTCTCATTGGAGCTTGTTTGATAGATTTATACGATGTTAATTTCATTCAAATCGGGATCGAACAAGTTGATTTTATGAAAGTTTGCCCGATGAAAACACTCGAAAACACACGGATTGCACACCCATGTGTTGTCGATCTTGTCGGAGATTGTTTGGTCCATTTAAACTTTGATGTTAATTTCATACAAATCGAGATCAGCGGGTGGATTTTTTAATGTTTGCACGGGTGAAACACTCCAAAAATGCACGAATCATGCGCCTATGTGTCGCCGCTCTCATTGGAGCTTGTTTTTGTCGATTTAGCATACGATGTTAATTTCATTCAAATAGGGATCGAACAAGTGGATTTCATGAAAGTTTGTCGGCGAAACACTCGAAAACACCGGATTGCCCTTGTAAGTGTTGTCTTTCCAGTTCGGCGTGTTTGTGTGATTTAAGCTTTGCTGTTAATTTCATACAAATCGAGATCGAGCAGGTGGATTTTGTGAAAGTTTGCCTTTGGGCGAAGCACTTCAAAAATGCGGATTGCACTCCTATGTGTCGCTGGTCTCATCGGGGCATGTTTGAGTCGATTTCGCTCTGGTGTTAATTTCATTCAAATCGGGATCGAACAAGTGGATTTTTGAAAGTTTGCCCAAGCGACACAATCAGAAAACCTGCTGGATTCCCCTCGAAAGTTTTGTCGGTCTTGTTGGAGCTTGTTTGATCGATTTAAGCTTTGATGTTAATTTCATACAAATCGAGATGCACGGTGGATTGCACTCCTATGTGTCGCTGGTCTCATTGGAGATTGTTTGATCGATTTAGCTCGATGTTAATTTCATTCAAATAAGGATGCAAACAAGTGGATTTTAATATTGTTTTGCTTGAAGCGAAACACTCAAAACACACTGATTGCACTCCTAAGTGTTGTGGGTCTTATTGGAGCTTGTTTGATTAATTTTGCTTGAGGTTAATTTCATACAAATCGAGATCCGCGGGTGGATTTTATGAATGTTTGCACGGAGCAAAACACTCGAAAATCACGAAATGCACTCCTATGTGTCGTTGGTCTCATTGGAGCTTGTTTGATGAATTTACGCCACGATGTTAATTTCATTCAAATCGGGATCGAACAAGTTGATTTTATGAAAGTTTGCCCGATGAAACACTCGAAAACACGGATTGCACACCCATGTGTTGTCGATCTTGTCGGAGATTGTTTGGTCCATTTAAGCTTTGATGTTAATTTCATACAAATCGAGATCAGCGGGTGGATTTTTTAATGTTTGCACGGGTGAAACACTCAAAAATGCACGAATCGCGCCTATGTGTCGCCGCTCTCATTGGAGCTTGTTTTTGTCGATTTATACGATGTTAATTTCATTCAAATAGGGATCGAACAAGTGGATTTCATGAAAGTTTGTCGAAGCGAAACACTCAGAAAACACACGGATTGCCCTTGTAAGTGTTGTCTTTCCGGTTCGGCGTGTTTGGATGATTTAAGCTTTCTTTGTTAATTTCATACAAATCGAGATCGAGCAGGTGGATTTTGTGAAAGTTTGCCTTTGGGCGAAGCACTTCAAAAATGCGGATTGCACTCCTATGTGTCGCTGGTCTCATCGGGGCATGTTTGAGTCGATTTCGCTCTGGTGTTAATTTCATTCAAATCGGGATCGAACAAGTGGATTTTTGAAAGTTTGCCCAAGCGACACAATCGAAAAAAACTGCTGGATTCCCCTCGAAAGTTTTGTCGGTCTTGTTGGAGCTTGTTTGATCGATTTAAGCTTTGATGTTAATTTCATACAAATCGAGATGCACCGGTGGATTGCACTCCTATGTGTCGCTGGTCTCATTGGAGATTGTTTGATCGATTTAGCTCGATGTTAATTTCATTCAAATAAGGATGCAAACAAGTGGATTTTAATATTGTTTTGCTTGAAGCGAAACACTCAAAAACACACTGATTGCACTCCTAAGTGTTGTGGGTCTTATTGGAGCTTGTTTGATTAATTTTGCTTGAGGTTAATTTCATACAAATCGAGATCCGCAGGTGGATTTTATGAATGTTTGCACGAGCAAAACACTCGAAAATCACGAAATGCACTCCTATGTGTCGTTGGTCTCATTGGAGCTTGTTTGATGAATTTATACGATGTTAATTTCATTCAAATCGGGATCGAACAAGTTGATTTTATGAAAGTTTGCCCGATGAAACACTCAAAAAACACGGATTGCACACCCATGTGTTGTCGATCTTGTCGGAGATTGTTTGGTCCATTTAAACTTTGATGTTAATTTCATACAAATCGAGATCGGCGGGTGGATTTTTTAATGTTTGCGGGTGAAACACTCCAAAAATGCACGAATCGCATGCGCCTATGTGTCGCCGCTCTCATTGGAGCTTGTTTTTGTCGATTTGCATACGATGTTAATTTCATTCAAATAGGGATCGAACAAGTGGATTTCATGAAAGTTTGTCGGCGAAACACTCGAAAACACGGATTGCCCTTGTAAGTGTTGTCTTTCCGGTTCGGCGTGTTTGGTGATTTAAACTTTGCTGTTAATTTCATACAAATCGAGATCGAGCAGGTGGATTTTGTGAAAGTTTGCCTTTGGGCGAAGCACTTCAAAAATGCACGGATTGCACTCCTATGTGTCGCTGGTCTCATCGGGGCATGTTTGAGTCGATTTCGCTCTGGTGTTAATTTCATTCAAATCGGGATCGAACAAGTGGATTTTTGAAAGTTTGCCCAAGCGACACAATCAAAAAACTGCTGGATTCCCCTCGAAAGTTTTGTCGGTCTTGTTGGAGCTTGTTTGATCGATTTAAGCTTTGATGTTAATTTCATACAAATCGAGATGCACACGGTGGATTGCACTCCTATGTGTCGCTGGTCTCATTGGAGATTGTTTGATCGATTTAGCTCGATGTTAATTTCATTCAAATAAGGATGCAAACAAGTGGATTTTAATATTGTTTTGCTTGAAGCGAAACACTCAAAACACACTGATTGCACTCCTAAGTGTTGTGGGTCTTATTGGAGCTTGTTTGATTAATTTTGCTTGAGGTTAATTTCATACAAATCGAGATCCGCTTGCGGGTGGATTTTATGAATGTTTGCACGGAGCAAAACACTCGAAAATCACGAAATGCACTCCTATGTGTCGTTGGTCTCATTGGAGCTTGTTTGATAGATTTATACGATGTTAATTTCATTCAAATCGGGATCGAACAAGTTGATTTTATGAAAGTTTGCCCGATGAAACACTCGAAAACACACGGATTGCACACCCATGTGTTGTCGATCTTGTCGGAGATTGTTTGGTCCATTTAAACTTTGATGTTAATTTCATACAAATCGAGATCGGCGGGTGGATTTTTTAATGTTTGCACGGGTGAAACACTCCAAAATGCACGAATCGCATGCGCCTATGTGTCGCCGCTCTCATTGGAGCTTGTTTTTGTCGATTTATACGATGTTAATTTCATTCAAATAGGGATCGAACAAGTGGATTTCATGAAAGTTTGTCCGGCGAAACACTCAAAAACACCGGATTGCCCTTGTAAGTGTTGTCTTTCCGGTTCGGCGTGTTTGTGTGATTTAGCTTTCTTTGTTAATTTCATACAAATCGAGATCGAGCAGGTGGATTTTGTGAAAGTTTGCCTTTGGGCGAAGCACTTCAAAAATGTTTAATGGGGGGTTTTTAAAATTTTGGGGGCCCCCAAAATTTTTAAAATTGGTTTTTTTCCCTTTTTGTTTTTTTAAATTTAATTTAAAAAAAAAAACCCAAAATTTCCCCGGAAACCCCGGAATTTTTTTGGTTTCCTTTTTTGGGGTTTTTTTTTTTAAAAAAAAATTGGGGGTTTTAAGGTTTTTTAAAAAAAGGGGGGTTTTTGGGGGCCCCCCTTTTTTTTTTTTTTGGGTTAATTTTTTGGGGAAAAAAAAAAAAAAAACCCCCCCCCAAAAATTTTTTTTTGGGGTTTGGTTGGGGTTTTGGTTTTTTTTTTTAAAACCTGGAATTTTTTTCCCCTTTTTTGGGGTTTTTGGGTTTTTTTTTTAATTTATTTAAATTTTAAAAAGGGAAAAAATTTTTTTTAAAAAAAAAAAACCCCAAAAATTTTGGGCCTTTTGGGTTTTGGGTTTTTTTTTTTGGGTTAATTTTTTAAAAAATTTTTTTTGGGGGGGGGGAAAAAAATTTAAACCCAAAAACCAAAATTTTTGGCCTCCTTGGGTTGGTTTTGGGTTTTTGGTTAATTTTTAAAAATTTTTAAAATTTTTAAAATTTGGGAAAAAACCCAAAAAAACCCCCCCGGGGTTTGGAACCCTTTTTTTTTTTGGGGTTTTTTAAATTTTTTAAAAATTTCCAAAAATTTTTTAATTTTTTTTTCCACCCAAAACCCCAAAACCCCCTTTGGCCCGGGGCCTTTTTTGGGGTTTTTTTTTTTAAAATTTTTAAATTTTTAAAAAATGGAAAATTTGGAAATTTTTTTCCCCCAAAACACCCCCAAATTGGTTTTTTGGTTTTTTTTGGGGTTTTCCTTTTTTTTAAATTTTAAAATTTTCCAAAGGGGGGGGTTTTTTTTGGGGGAAAACCCAAAAAGGGAGGGCCCCCTTTTTTTTTCCGGGGGTTTTGGGGCCCCTTTTTTTTTCAAAAGGGGAACAAAAATTTTTTGGGGGCCCCCAACCAAAAAAAATTTTTTTTTTTTGGTTTGGGTTGGGGTTTTATTTTTTTTTTTTCAAAAAAAAGGGGTTGGATTTTTTGGGGTCCCCAAATTGGGTTTTTTCCGTTTAAATTTAATTTAAATTAAAAAAAAAAATTTAATTTTTTTTTTTAAAAAAAAAAAAAAAGGGTTTTTTTTGGGCTTTTTGGAAATTTTTTGTTAATTTTTTAAAAATTTTCCCCGGGGTTTTGGGGTTTTTAAAAAACCCAAAAAAAAGAAACCCTTTTTTTTTTTTTTGGAATTTTTGTTAATTTACCAAAGGGAAAAAAATAAAAATTTTTTAAAATTTAAAAGGGAAAAACCCCGGGTTTGGTTTTTTTTTTGGGTTTTTTTATTTAATTTTTTAAAAAATCCGGGGATTTTTGGTTTTTTTTCCCCCCCCCGGGGGCCCAAACCCCCTTTGGGGGCCCCTTTTTTTTTTTCTTTAAAAATTAAAAGGGGGGGTTTTGGGAAAATTTCCCAAAAACCCCCCGGGGGTTTTCCCTTTTTTTTTTTTTTTTTTTGTTAATTTTTTTTTAAAAAAAAAAGGGGATTTGGAAAGGTTTTTTGGGGGGGGGGCCCCCCCCAAATGGGTTTTGGGGGTTTTGGTCCTTGGGCCTTTTAATTTATTTAAATCGGGGAAAAAATTTTTTGGGTTTCCCAAAAATTTTTTTGGCCCCCGAAAATTTTTTTTGGGGTTTTGGTCGGTTTTTTGGGGTTTTTTATTTAAATTTTTAAAAAAAATTTCCAATTGGCCGGGGGTTTTTTTTTGTGGTTTTGGGTTTTTATTAAATTTTTTAAAAAAAAAAAAAAGGGGGGTTTTAAAAAAGGGGAAACCCTAAGGTTTTGGGTTTTTTTTTGGGTTTTTTTTTTTTTTAAAAACCTTTTAAAAATTTAAAGGGGGGAAAAAAAACCCCCAAAAACCCCAAATTTCCGGGTTTTTTGGGGTTTTTTTTTGGGCCCGTTTAAATTTTTCCGGGAAAAAAATAAAAGGGGAAAAAAGGGCCCGGAAAACCCGTCGATAGTGATTTTATAAGTTCCCGTGAAAATGAACTACAATGAACATGTGTTGTGATTTTAATGTTTCTCATTAAACATAATCATCAATCAGTACGCGTGGATTTTTGTTGAGTGAATCAAATGACGATTATTGCTTCATGGAGTGTTGTGATTTATGAGTTAATTCATCAAATAGACACAGGATTCTGAAGTTTGTCCGGCTGACTTGATTGCCTTGTAATTTGTCTTCGTGGGTTTGTGATTTGCTTGCGAATTCAAAATGCGGATGACTTATTTGTGGTTCTTGGGGCAGTTAAATTGCGGTTATCTATTCTGGTCACGGGATTTTGAGTTTGCCTGGGAATTCAAAACGTCGAACTGATTTTTGGTTGGAGCGACATACTTTGATTCTCAAATGAGTCGCGTTGGAGCTTTTGTGATTATTTGAGTTTTTCATAATCGAGTATTCATCATAGGATGCATGGATTTTATATTTTGTAACATCAAAAAACACTATTGCACTCTAAGTGTTGTGGGTCTTATTGGAGCTTGTTTGATTAATTTTGCTCTAAGTTTTCATACAAATCGAGATCCTGTGGATTTTATGAATGTTTGCAGGAACAAAAACTCAAAATCAGAAATGCACTCTTGTCGTTGGTCTCATTGGAGCTTGTTTGATGAATTTATCGATGTTAATTTCATTCAAATCGGGATCGAACAAGTTGATTTTATGAAAGTTTGCCCGATGAAACACTCAAACCGGATTGCACACCCATGTGTTGTCGATCTTGTCGGAATTGTTTGGTCCATTTAATTTGATGTTAATTTCATACAAATCGAGATCTGGGTGGATTTTTTAATGTTTGCGGGTGAAACACTCCAAAAATGCACGAATCGCGCCTATGTGCGCGCTCTCATTGGAGCTTGTTTTTGTCGATTTCACGATGTTAATTTCATTCAAATAGGGATCGAACAAGTGGATTTCATGAAAGTTTGTCCGGCGAAACACTCAAAACACCGGATTGCCCTTGTAAGTGTTGTCTTTCCATTCGGCGTGTTTGGTGATTTACTTCTTTGTTAATTTCATACAAATCGAGATCGAGCAGTGGATTTTGTGGAAGTTTCCTTTGGAGCGACACTTCAAAATGCGGATTGCACTCCTATGTGTCTGGTCTCATCGGGGCATGTTTGGTCGATTTCTCTGGTGTTAATTTCATTCAAATCGGGATCGAACAAGTGGATTTTTGAAAGTTTGCCAGCGACACAATCAAACCCTTTGGATTCCCCTCGAAAGTTTTGTCGTCTTGTTGGAGCTTGTTTGATCGATTTACTTTGATGTTAATTTCATACAAATCGAGATGCGCGTTGGATTGCACTCCTATGTTGGTCTCATTGGAGATTGTTTGATCGATTTACTCGATGTTAATTTCATTCAAATAAGGATGCAAACAAGTGGATTTTAATATTGTTTTTGCGAAAGAAACCTCAAACCACCTATTGCACTCCTAAGTGTTGTGGGTCTTATTGGAGCTTGTTTGATTAATTTTGTTGAGGTTAATTTCATACAAATCGAGATCCGCCCAGTGGATTTTATGAATGTTTGCGACAAAACACTCCAAAATCCAGAAATGCACTCCTATGTGTCGTTGGTCTCATTGGAGCTTGTTTGGTGATATCTGATGTTAATTTCATTCAAATCGGGATCGAACAAGTTGATTTTATGAAAGTTTGCCCGATGAAAACACTCGAAAACACGGATTGCACACCCATGTGTTGTCGATCTTGGGATTGTTTGGTCCATTTAAACTTTGATGTTAATTTCATACAAATCGAGATCGCGGGTGGATTTTTTAATGTTTGCAGGTGAAACACTCCAAAAATGCACCGAATCGCGCCTATGTTCGCCGCTCTCATTGGAGCTTGTTTTTGTCGATTTACTCGATGTTAATTTCATTCAAATAGGGATCGAACAAGTGGATTTCATGAAAGTTTGTCGAGCGAAACACTCAGAAACACCGGATTGCCCTTGTAAGTGTTGTCTTTCCGATTCGGCGTGTTTGGTGATTTAAACTTTGCTGTTAATTTCATACAAATCGAGATCGAGCAGGTGGATTTTGTGAAAGTTTGCCTTTGGACGAAGCACTTCAAAAATGCCGGATTGCACTCCTATGTGCTGGTCTCATCGGGGCATGTTTGAGTCGATTTGCTCTGGTGTTAATTTCATTCAAATCGGGATCGAACAAGTGGATTTTTGAAAGTTTGCCCCAAGCGACACAATCAAAACCTGCTTGGATTCCCCTCGAAAGTTTTGTCGGTCTTGTTGGAGCTTGTTTGAGTCGATTTAAGCTTTGATGTTAATTTCATACAAATCGAGATGCACGGTGGATTGCACTCCTATGTGTCGCTGGTCTCATTGGAGATTGTTTGATCGATTTCGCTCGATGTTAATTTCATTCAAATAAGGATGCAAACAAGTGGATTTTAATATTGTTTTTGGAAGCGAAACACTCAAAACACCTGATTGCACTCCTAAGTGTTGTGGGTCTTATTGGAGCTTGTTTGATTAATTTTGCCGAGGTTAATTTCATACAAATCGAGATCCGCCGGTGGATTTTATGAATGTTTGCACGAGCAAAACACTCGAAAATCACGAAATGCACTCCTATGTGTCGTTGGTCTCATTGGAGCTTGTTTGGTGAATTTACCTGATGTTAATTTCATTCAAATCGGGATCGAACAAGTTGATTTTATGAAAGTTTGCC
>JAYEVE010001423.1:0-14961 GCA_036346375.1 Guadua angustifolia
CCGCCGCCGCTTCGTCCGCCAAAGCTACCACGTGATCGGGCGCCGCAAGCAGGTATCTCGCCACTGCTCTCCGGCGCCACGTGGATCGGGCGTTGGCGTAGCAAGGCGCTCGCCACTGCTGCCGGGCGCCACGTGACCGACACACCGTTGCCGGGCGCGGATCGCCCGCTCGTCGCCCGCCACCGCCACGTGATCGGGCGCCGGCAGTAGGGCGCCTCGCCACACTTGCTGGCACCACGTGACCAAGACGGCACGGGGCGTGTTTCGCCCGCCCGTCCGCCAGGCCACCACGTGGAAGGGCTTTATGCGTCGGAGAGGGTACCCCAGCGCGAAGTACGCTGACACCTGCCATGAAAATAAATGTGATGAAATGGGCTAGGTTTTGCAGATATCCGAATAGGAAAAATCCAAATATCCGAATTGGAAAAATCCAAATATCCGAATAGTAAAATCGGATATCCATATCCTTTCCGATAATTACGAATATTGGCTACTCAGATCCGATCTCAGATCCGACCGGATTGTCAAATCTAATCTTGAATCCGATCCCGACCGAATTCAGCCCCAGATCGGGTAGTAAATATTTGACCCGTTTTCACCCCCGGTCAGAATGGTGTGACGGCAAGTTGCGGGCGCTCTTCCTCACCTCTTGGGCTACGCCAGCGGTATGCATGTAAGACGAGAGAGTGGGAAGGAGGAGAGCAGTGCCAGGATGGTTTTTGAGAGGGGGGGACTGGGAAGCACACGTGGGGGAGGGGAGAGCACTGCCGGAATTGTTTTTGGGAGGCGGCAGTGGTGGGTAGGGCTAGAGCGGGACAAAGTGGTGTATGTATTGCTACGACGAGGGCATCACGGGGGAATACCCGGGAAGTAGGGTATTGGCGTGAGGTAGGGGAGGCTACCGGCTTTGTGAGGCGCGTGATGGGTTCATGGAGTGGAGGGACGATGGTGGGATGCGGAGACGAGGGAAGGCGGGAGGGCCAAGGCGTGGTCGCGGAGGACCAAAGTGTGGCGGCGGGAGTAATGTGGAGGACAGGAGTCTTGGAGTCTAGGTTAGAAGTATAAACATTAAACCATGTTGGCCTCGGTTGGATATCCGACGGAATAAAAACGGATATATCAAAAAAATGTTTGAAATATTTTGATCCAACGGATAATTATCTATCAAATCCGAAATCGAATTTGGATGGATTGGATGGGCTAGATGATTTGGATATCCAACCAAAACTAGTCAGATACATGCAGATATTGCTTTTTTTGTATTCTTACTTATTTTTTTTTACCAAATTCGAAACCAGATACGGACTAGCCAGATATAGATATGAATTCAGGTTATGCAGGATACAGATACGAGATAGATCTGTGACAGATTTTGGTCAGAAGCAAATAAAGATAACCGGATAATGCATACATATATAGAGTAATATATATTGAAATAAACCATACGAGTACATGACCATAGTAGCAAGTTATATATCAATCAAACCCAGTAGACATTATAAAAAAGAATATGCTACTTTAGGATAAATAGAACCAAACCTAATAGACATTATTAAAAGAATATGCTACTTTAGGATAAATAGAATCAACTAATTGTCAATATAAATGGGCTGCCATACAAAAAAGATGTGATGAAATGGGCTAGGTCTTACTGATATCCGAATAGGAAAATCCAAATATCCGATATGAATATCCGAATAGGAAAAATCCGAATATCTAAATAGTAAAAATCTGGATATCCATATCCTATCCCGTATTTACTGAATATTGGCTGCTTGGTATCTGATCCTAGATCCGACCGGATTGTCAAATCTAATCTTGAATCCGATCCCGACCGAATTCGGTCCTAGATCGGGCAGGAAATATTCGATCCGTTTTCACCCCTGGCTGCAAATGGTGCGGACAAGAAATATATGCCTTTCCTCGCTTTTTGGGCAGCGCCAGCTGTGTATGCATGTAGGACGAGAGAGTGGGAAGGAGGAGAGCAGTGCCAGGATGGTTTTTGAGGGGGGAAAGTGCTTAACCATCTAGCGGAGACTGGGAAGCACATGTGGGGAGGGAGCACCGCCGAATTGTTTTTCAAGGTGGCAAGCAAGCGGTAGGGCTAGAGCAGGATGTGAGTGATGTATGTATTGCTACGAGGGGGGCATCGCGGGGAATACCCGGAAGTAGGGTGATGGCGTGAGGTCGCTTGCGCTCGGATGTGAGGTGCGTAGGGTTCATGGAGTGGAGGGACGATGGTGGGATGGAGACGAGGAAGGTGATTGGAGGATCATGAGGAGAATTTAAAAGGAGTTGTGGTAGGATTAGGGTTCCAAGGACGTTCTAGTCGGCTTTTTTCTCTGTGGTGCTATTTTGTTAGGCTTAAGTTGGTTTTTTTCATGACGCAAGTGGGGGGAGGAAATATCAAAGTTTATCAAGTGCTAGGTATGTCAATTTAACTAGTCAGTGTCGCTCATTATGCCGCGCCATGTAAACGCACGTCGACGGTTATTTCTCGGAAAATGTCACGAGGACATAAACGTATTTTTGTTTTTTCTTGGGGTTTAGTCAAAAATGTGCTAGCTAGGAGTCATCGGCGAATTTGTGGCATGCACAGCAAATTAAATGTCGGGAAATATATAAATGCATTTCACTTTAATGATACCGAGAAACAAAATAGATAAGAAATAATTTGATCTTGGAATCTATCGTTTATGCAAGAATTGGAGATCACAAACCCAATTGCTTTGCAAAAAGATGAAGAAATAAAGGCCAAGATCACATTATCCTTCCACAATGCATGGTCCGTGAGACTAACACCATTAGTTAGCTAGCATTGCAACAACATCATTATGTGTCAAAAAACATAGAAACCAAAAATTACGTGAGCAAAATTAATACAAAAGATGCCATATTTTTGCTAGTACTATATAGTAATTTTTTTATCTACATGGTTCATGTGTGTTTATAGCAAATCACAAGATCCTCCTAATACTGTGGACGCAAAACAAAGTATGAGTAATTTGTAACAAAAGGAAGCAAGAAAAATTATTTCGGCAAGCCTAAATCCTTTCAACGGTTTCAAACGCATCATTTTCTTTGAGGTAAAATGTGCAGTGTCATGAATGGGAAAATGATAGAAAAAACCTAAAGATATCGATTTTCTAGAAATTGTGGAAGCCACTCAAAATCGATATAGCTCAAGATATCGATTTTTCTCGTCCTCGAATTTAGGTAGATTAGTCTCCAGAGACAAATGCTACTAAATTAGCTTAAATAACAAAGAAGAAAATCATGACATGGACAAAACAAAAACCCGCTCAAAGTAGTCAATATGATATGATCCTGATAGCATCCAAGGCAAAAACAAAGAGGAGAACGAGACATAAACAAGTGTTGTCACTTAACTAAGTAAGTCACACAAACAAGCGAAGTAGCAATTATCTTTATTGGTAGGTCACATCATTATCAGTCATTTAAATTGTAATTATGCTCAGCTGCTTGAATGAAAACTTCTATCTATTTGGGTCCTTATTTAGTTAAGTGAATATACATTTTTCCCAAATCTAAAACTCAACCTGCTTTTGCCAATCCATTAGGCTACCCTCTTCATAGTGACATATTGTCCTCGGCTCCATAAACTGCTGCTCTCTATAGCTCCTTCTCGTCGATGTTCCTCACCGATAACGATTTTCCAACAATTTGTTTCCCTTAATACATAATTAGCTATTCTAATTACATAGCATCTATTAAAAAGCTTCCAACCGAATCTAGAAGGCCATAAGAGTTCGCAAACCATTGAGTCTGTTTATTATCGAATTGGTAATAATTTTCACTTCAGATCTATATTAGCAAACCATGGTCCAAAAATTGAGTTCCACTCCTTCAGCTCTCCCACTGATAGTAGCGAGAACATATGATTTAAACCTGTAAGGTTTCAAGGGGCACATTTGGCCCTGGTGAAATCACAAGAAGTTTCAAAGTGGAACCTAATTGGACTATCCTCCTATCACTTGCACATGGAGAATCTATAACCAAAACAATGACTAAAAGACACGAGTTTGTTAGTAAGAAAGCAAATGCTTCTTCTCAACAGATGCAACCAAACTTCATGAGTATTAATTTTCATGAGCAGATTGAGGAAGAAGCGATAAAGCCACAAACATCATAGTCGGAATAGTATGGTTGGGGTGCAATGCATTCTAGAACAATCTAGCTCTAAGTCGTTGAATGGTCAGTAAAAACTAAAAACTAAGGCTATATTTCGTAATTATGGAACCAATTCAGACAGCAGCACAAAGGTAGTTGATGTCAAGCCACTTATAAATTTCTGCATAATATATATAGCTTAGTGTTGACACCAAAAACTTGACGGAGGGTTTTTTGCCTCAACACACCGGATGAACACCGGTTCAAGTGTGTAGATGCATACCGATTTGACCTTGCAATCGGCAAGAAGATAATGGATCTAATCGACTTATGCAAGTCGATTTCGATCAAAGCTTAACAGTAAGTCTAGTCGATCCGGACGAAAGAATGGATGGGGTAAATAGGCCACTTCTTCTAAAAAAGGCGATGTGCAATAAGATCAAGAAAAGATGAACCAAAGGGTGTAATGCAACAAAGATCAATATCTGGCGATGCGCAACTCGATTGATCAAAGAGTATTACAGATGAAAGATTACAAGCTAAATTGGCTACTCTTAATTGACAGAAAGTAAAGGAAAAGTAGATGCGTGTTTGTGGGTTGGCTCTGGCGCCTTTTCTCCTTGTCTCGGATGTCTTATATAGACTCTAGCCGCACCGAGTCCTCGATAGAATACGCTTGACAAGTAGTATCCATATCGGCCTCTCCTTTCCAAATATGATGAACAAGATCCGTGTTTCGGTCTCTTCTTTTTTCAAATCGATGAGCAAGATCCATGTCGGCCTCTCCTTCCAAACAGATTTTCCGAGATATTACTAAGTTACATTCTTTCCATGTTTCGTTGACCCGGGACTTACCGATGTTGACCATACTTGCCAAATTTGGGTGCAAACATATGCCCCCCATTTTTGGGAGATAACTTGTTATCTTCCAAAAATCTCCATCATCGGCTTGTACTTCACCGGCTATTGGACATTAAGTAGCCGATACACCCTCAGCTTCCTTGTGCGGCCAATTCATAGCTAGATGAATGCCTCTTTAGCCGATTCTGTCTTTATTTTAATTTCGACTAGCAGAGTAAACACCATGTTGATGTCCATGGGGGTGTCAGCGATGAGCTCTTTCCAAATCATTTGGCCAATTATCTCGTCGATGAGAACAGCGCTTTGCCGAGCTATCTCCTCTTTTCATATTCCTCAAATAATAGAGAAAAGTCGGCTTAAGTCTAGGGTGCTAGTTTTCGTGGAGATTTTTCAATTTTATACCATCGCCTTGACTTGCAACTCTCCATTTGATTTAATTGTTGAGTTTTTGCCATTTTGATCGGCTTCTATTTGGAACAGAGCCGATCGTAATTTCAAGTGTATCACTACCCTTCTAACTCGAATCAATGTTGACCCGTTGGATCGGGCTTAGGTTCTTCGTCCATAGGTTCCTTTCCTTGCTTGGAGCAAGGGACCATGTTGATCGAAAAAGGTTGACTTCCTCACTCATGACCTGCCTTCTACTAATTGTAATCGGCTATCCTCTAAAACCGATTGTATATTGTCTTCATTATTCTTAAACTCATTTTTGAAGCCATTATTATTAGAGAAACAACTTTCTTGAGCCGATACTGTGCAGGAGGTGACTCAAATCGGTGAACTCTTGCGCCAAAATTTTCCTTTAATGGGAAATTAAACCATGAAAGCGTAAATCAGCTAAGCGATTATCGCAAAGTTACACCAAAACACCGACTCTCGATCTTCCCGAATCTCTTAATGTACTCAATTGCCGATTCTCCAGATTGTCGAACCGAGCTCAAATCGGCGATTCGAGCTCTGCTTCCAAAGAAAAGTATTCATGAAATCGACTTCTAAATCGCTCGTAAGTGGATCGAATTTGGAGGAAGATTTATTAACCACGTGAAAGCAGCCCAAGTCAATGATAATGAAGACAATCTAATCCTTAGCTCATCGGATCAAGCACCTTTCACCGCATTGGGCAATGAATCGTCGGACGTGTTTCAAGGGTGGTGACGAGTCATCTCACCAAAACTTGGAAAAATTAGGGATCCTATAATTGTGTGGATAAGCCATTCGATCTATGTAACTGGTACGGCTTCCTATAGCCGATTACCTTGCCCTTGGGCCGCAAGCCAAATTGATCTCAAAGACGCGAAATTCGATCAATTAACACTCACGCTAACGTGGCGTTAGGGTTTTGCCAATTAGGGTGATGGCATCCTGCCCCCTTCGAGTGCAAACTCGGAGTCGTTGATCAACTCAACCACCGTTGTTGAGGTAGCTCGGTCAGACTCGCTTTTCTTATCGGCCGGTAACTCATGTAAAGTAGCACAAGGTTTGGTGTATGTGAATATTCGGCGAGGATCGGATTCTTTGGTGAATCGATCCTTGGAACAGGGAACCCTATCTAGGTCGATCGCCGAGAGGCCGATTGAACGAAAGTGTTGGTTGGCATGGTTGATGATGGATCGCCATTGTGCTTACTCTAGTTGGCCTTAAATGTGCCGAGGTACTTGTCGGGCCAAAGCTCGTGACAATGCTCCCCGAAAGTAACCTCGGCGATCGGCTTGTTCTGCCAACAGGTGTTGACGGGACATGATTCGCCACCATCGGTTTTACGACCAAATTCAGAAGGAAAGAAAGGTTCTACATACGAAACTATCTTATGTGGAACCCGATTTACAAGGTTCTATGACTTCTATCAGTTCAATCTAACAGAAGCCAATTTGGGCGTAGTGTGTTTCTCCACGATGGAGGTAAATTAGCTATTTTACAGCGTCGGTATATGCATGGTAATGGGTAACCATACGGGCGAAGATTTCCGCCAATACAATGGGTTGAGTCGATAATGCGAAGGTGTCGGAGCTTAACATCGCCATCAGATAGTGTTTGGTGCCACAGAGTATACCGGATGCGTTGGCAAAGGATGCGGTGGCTCAGAAGAGACCTAGCGCCACGAAGCTCTTGCGCCACCTTTTGACGCTATTTGATATTAACGGCCTAAGCGCCGTTACCAGTGGCCGATGACCGACCGAGCAAAGGGCAGGTTTATAGAGCTGGTTAATCATATCCGATAGCTCTACTTGAGCAGTAGGTATCGACTTACGAAGGCCTTTCTCGGTGGAGCCTCGAGCCCTCGGGTCGACGAGGTCGATCGTCGGCAGCAGTAGCCTTCCGAAAGTGACTCCGCCGAAGTCTTCGATAACAAATGAGCATCATCTCTGCTCGAACGCGACCTTCGGTCTTCGACCTCCTTTCGCTCGGCGTTAGATCGCCATTGAATACGCGATTATCGTGGTCGTTGTTGATGTCGGATGTCGCTGTAGATCTCCGTCGAAGACATGCTTGATTGTTTCGTGTCCCACCCGGGCAAGCCAAAAATGTGTTGACACCAAAAACTTGATGGAGGGTTTCAGCCTCAACACACCGGATGAACACCGGTTCAAGTGTGTAGGCGTGCATACCGATTTGACCTTGCAATCGGCAAGAAGATAAATGGATCTAATCGACTTATGCAAGTCGATTTCGATCAAAGCGAATCGGAAGTCTAGTCGATCCGAGCGAAAGACTGGATGGGGTAAATAGGCCACTTCTTCCTAAAAAGCGATGCGCAACAAGATCGAAGAAAAGATGAACCAAAAGGTGTAATGCAACAAAGATCAATACCGCGATGGCGCAACTCGATTGATCAAAGAGTATTACAGATGAAAGATTACAAGCTAAATTGGCTACTCATAATTGGACAGAAAGTAAAGGAAAAGTAGATGCGTGTTTGTGGGTTGGCTCTGGCGCTTTTTCTCCTTGTCTCGGATGTCTTATATAGCCTCTAGCCCACTGTAGTCCTAATAGAATACGCTTGACAAGTAGTATCCATATCGGCCTCTCCTTTCCAAATATGATGAGCAAGATCCATGTCGGCCTCTTCTTTTTCAAATCTGATGAGCAAGATCCATGTCGGTCTCCCTTCCAAACAGATTTTCCGAGATATTCCTAAGTTACATTCTTTCCATGTTTCGTTGACCGGACTCATCGATGTTGACCATACTTGCCAAATTTGGGTGCAAACACTTAGCAAGTAAGATTTCAGATTTAATCTATCGTTGGCTAGCTACAATAGGATACTAAGATATAGAAATGAGGTGATATAACTTATAAGATAAAATGGACACTGATCAAGTGCTTTGCTTTTGTCATCTTTGTATGCATTTTAACAAAAACATGATGGTCAAGTTGGTACAAGATTGGACTCTGAGAACTCGAAGCTTAAACCGTGCTTCTGATCAGATGAATTCCAAAATTGGAAGAGCAAATCTGAAATGCCTGGTAATACAACAAATTACTGAGAGGGAGAGAGGCATGAAGCCAAAGGCTACGCTGCGGGTTGGCTTCCCTTAGTGCAATTGGCGATGAACGATGATGCGAGGAGATCTCCTCCCCTGCTAGTTTGCTACGAAATTTGGACTATCAATCCCTAATTATTTTTGTCGATGAGAGGGAAAGAGCTCCCTAAATCAACCATCATGCTTCCCATTTTCTAGAAAACAAACCCCAAATTGACTGAACAAGAAGATGGAGAGGGGCAAAGGGGGAAGAACTTAACGAAGAGCTCCATGGCTAGAACACATGCCGCACTGGACGACGCCATGCTAGCCATACGCTGTTGGCCCACCGACAAAGAGGAGGCTATGGGGGGAACTCTACCCACTAGGCAAGGCGGGTGGTGACCGGATCAGATGCACTGGACTACTACTTGGGTGCGGCCATGCATCTCACCGAGGGATAGTGGGCGATGTGAGGAGGATGGCAAGGGGGAACTGAAGTTTTTGTGCACTCGCACTAACTATGGTGGTGGCTATAGAGTGGAGGAGACGGTTGTGTGTTAGGAGAGATGGCCGTGGTTGATTTGGCGAGGAGGAGGCGTGAGCCGCCGCTATGTGCGTGTGCAGGTGGGAGGAAGCAAAGGGGCGGACGATGCGTGCGTCTGGGTGCCAAAGGGGATGGTTAGAGTTTTGGGGAGCGATTATGAGCGGATTTAATCGACCATTCGTCCGAAAGGCACGATCCCATGGCTCTTACCTGGCTGATCTCCTACTGTGCGACATTGCATCCTATGGCCCTTTATACATAATATAAGACTTGAACGCAATTGTGAAAGCTCCAGGAGATGACATGGTACGAGCACATATATTCTCTCCTCTATTAGGGCATGTTTGGTAGAGCTCTAGATTCTAGCTTCACCTAAAATCTCAAACTTGTAGTCTAAAATAAAGTGAATTAAGTTTATATTTTTTGTCTAAAATGTAAACAAGATAATCTATCTAAACACTCTTAATATACTCACAACTTCAGCTTCATTTAACTGGTGAAGTTAGAATTTTCAAATTTCACCGCATTCATGAATCTGGAGAAGTTCAACTGGCTAAACACACCCTTAGTTCGCTAAAGCTCCAAGGAGGTGACGTGACACTACTGGGAGCACATAGATTCTCCTCTATTAGTATGTTAATATTTCAAAAGGTCCAGAAAACTTAGGCTAATTAGCTAGTAAGTTCATTAACAGGGCCTAGCTTTCTGTTTTGTTTTGTTTTTTAGTTTTTTTATTTGCAAAATGAAGTACTATATCTCAGAGACCATATTACAATGGTGGTGACGAACCAACACGAATTTGCGGCAACTCAAAGGGCTACCACGCCAGATTCAGCGACATGTTATGGTGATGTGATACAGATAAAGCTATGCTATGATCAGCATTCGATATAACTTATCTATGAAAGCCAAGAGAATGGCGCTTTGTTCGGCCGCCCACGCCACCCAAATTTTGCAGCCATCCATCACTTGCGCGTGCATGATCCGACCGTCCATACGCAGAAGACACGGTCCATAAAGCGCCATGAAATCCAGCCTCATGAGCCTTCGGAAGCCTCTTCCGCCTTTTCCCCATCGCTCAATGTGATCCCCTCCTCCTCGCCACGTCCCTTCGCCTCCTTCGCCGCCTACCTCGCCACCTCTCCGCGCAAGGCGGGCGATGTCTCCACCACCTCGCCCGCCGCCCCAAGAAGAAACCCCACGAGAGCCCCACCGCCTCCTGGCACTCCGCGCCGCCTGGCACCTGCTGCTGCTCACACCTCCGCTGCTCTCCCATTATCGCACTGAAGCCTCGAACCTCGCTAACTTCTCTCCGAATCCTTTTGTCAAGTGGCGGACGCTCCGCTCCTTGCCTCCCCATCGTCATTGCCTCGCCACCAGAGACAAAGATTCAGTCCGCGGGCTCAATCCCGCAAGGAGCTGGTGTTGATCGCATAATGTGATTTTGGGGCGCGGTGTTGTTCTGGCGGATCGCGGATTTTGGGAAAATGCTGAGGGCGGCTTGTGGTGGCGTACGTGGTCATCGCCGGACGGCCTCGCCCTTTGCTTCCCTTGCCGCCGCAACGCAACATCCTCTCCGGGCTCCACATCCACGAGATGGTCTGCGCCCGCCGCGCTTTCCTATGCGTGATGCCATCGCTGGGAGTTGCTCCTCCGTCGACCTTGTTCCTCCGGTGTTAAGTTTGATCCGACTTCACCGTGAGTGATCAACAGCTTTAGCTTTTCTTGAGATGCATGCAAGGTCGAGAAGTGCACGAGCACGATATGTTTTCGCTCAGATCTTTAACCTTTTCTTTGCAAAATTTCAGTTGTCAAAACCAATCAGATTGTGTCATAGACTCCATCCTCAACGTCATCCGCAAGGAGGCCAAAGCTGCGATCGCTTCCAAGGTCCCTTGCCTTACCACACCATCCCTTCCAAAGAACGCTTTTTCATGTATTCTGATGTACCAATTCCATTCCTGTGTATGTGATCAGATCTCTTGTTTCCTAAACCGAGATTTCTTCCAAGTCAGAGAGGTCTCATGTGTGATTTACATTCTCACCAGTAAGCGGGAAGGGTGATCAAGACCAAGAACGGCGAGTCAGCAGCAGACTAGCGGTGCGAGTAGACGTGAAGGACAACGCTTCCACCAGAGATCCCAATGCGTTTTTCCATGCGGCGTCGACAACCTCGCCAACGCCGCCGTTGTCGCTCTTCGGGCCGCAAGGTGATGTTCAACTACTTTTAGTACTAGTTATGATTACTACCGAGATAGCCCATTATGCCTAACCCTTGTGAATTGAGTTGTGGCCTCCTCGATGTGGTGTGTTACCGGCAAGTTCAAGGCTCATTTCCATTTCCTTCCTAAAATTGGTTTGCTAATTTTAATGCTAGCTCTTATATTGTGCTGAGATAATCCATTGTACCAACCACTTTCTTTGAGTTAAGCTCGACCTTCCGATGTGGGGTATTGATCGCGTGTTCGCACTCATTTACATTTCCTTCCAAAATTGTGGCTTACATTGATTATATCAACGCTTTTTTTCGCTTTCTTGTACTATCTACAATTCTATAAGGTCATCCAAAAGCTTCCCTGGTTTAGGCACTGCTATTCTTGCTTAGAAAAAAAACTATAGCCTATCTAGCTTAGTAGTAACTCCCTTGGTTTGCTATAATGTTTTAGCACGCCTCCTCTGGACTTATTGAATACCTATGATATGTAATTGTAAATGCAAAGAAACATAAATAAAGATCAATTGTTGTTGGATTTCTTTAGCTTTTGCCTTTCTATTCTTCTACAAGATAGATGCAAGATATGTTAGTTCCTTTGTATTGACTAGAGAAGAGAAGAATAGTTATCCTTTTGACATCACCACCCGCATACATACATTACACTCAATCCTTTAGTCTTACTTTGTACATCAAGCACCATGTATAAGACATACACTTGCTATCGGTTTTAGACTTATTTGTAAAACAGTTGTAACCACGCAATGGAGTACTATTACTAAACTTTACCATGACAGGAAGGTTTGCTACCTTGGGATAGACAGTATTTCAGACACTTTCAAAGCAAATTATCGTCTTTTTGGCTACATAAAAATGGAATACTTATGTTCTATTGAATCAGCTGATAGAGCATCGTCTAAATTTGTCTAAGAAAGAACTTTGTTTTTTTCCTGTTTATTAAACATAGGTGCATTCGGAGGTGCTTCTAATCTAGAACACCCTATGCCTATTTTCTCTATGTAAGAGTCTGGCCTGTGTTTAAGCATTTTGCTCAACAAATTGCCTATGAATATAAATAAGAGCACAAAGTTCGTGGTTATGTGGCTTGTGAAAATTCAGCTACCGATCGATGATATAGGTGCCGTGCTATCCACAAGGATGTGTATGAGTGGTTTGACATCACCTTCGATCACTTTGTTTGGACGTATTGTCTGGTTTGCTATAGTGCGCCGCAGGAGATGCTATGTTCCCATTCAAGTCATTGAGTGGGTTATTTTTTCTATCTATAATATCCTTTTCTTTTGGTCATGTTTAATTAGGTTACTGTTCCTATATTCTGTAGTTCCTATGTTTTCTTATGCCATTTTATTCATCAAGATATGCTAGCACACAATACATGATTACGTACTGTTTCCCTTTAGTTCTTGAATCTGTGTTATTTACCTGGTTTGTGTGTATGCTCTCAATTATATCGTGAAAGTTTGCTACAATGGCTCGTGCATTTTTTTTGATTTGAAAATGGTTTCGCGGTTCATCTCTCGATGCAAGATTGATGTTGATTAGAACATGCCACAAGAAATGCTGTTTCTTATTCACTCCTTCGAATCAACTGCTTTTACTTTCTACCTATAATTCCTTATGCTTTGGATCATGTTTATTTGTTTCTATATGATAACTGAATTGATTTAACGAGAATTTTTTGTAGTTCGTGGCTACTATTTAGTGGATACTGCTACATTGTTAGTGGCTCTACAAGTCTGTTTTAGAGACAGAACCACGATATTGCGAGGAAACCATGAGAGCAGACATGATCGCTCAAGTGTGAGTTTCTATCCTTTAGCCTAGAAAAGCTTCATCAATAGTTTTACTAGATGTTTTCCTTAGTTGGTCAAAAATTTATAATCGCGATTTGTTTAACGATTTTCAAACCGTTGTATGTTTCATCGATTTGATTAAAATGTAGCCCTTAGCTAAGTAGCTAGCAACCCGTCGCCTTATTCATTGCTTAATTTTTGGTAATGCCAATAGTCCGCTTTTTGTCAACATGCTTTCACCGTGGAAATCCCTGCGCCAGACGTAGTGCGACTTCTACCTAGTTTAGATGAATGCACGAGGAGATGTGCATGTTAGCTTTATTGTTGATTCGATGTACTACTAATCGTAGTATAATAATTACTTGTAGCCAAAATTTTCATCCTTATTGTACATGTATACTTTATGTATGGGGATTTACTACAATTCATCCTTTGATAGGAAGTTGACATTGCAACCTATCCTTACTAGTTACTTCTCCTATCTTCTTTCTCAGAATTCATTGAACTTGATATTCGATAATAATCTACCGAGTTCGATTTTGATTAAAAGGAGTCCACAGCTTTAAGATTCAAGGCAACAAGTTATGAATTTCCCTCTCTATTTCAAGGAGTAAAGATGTTCATTGTACATTCTATTGGGATGTGTTTATTTAACTGATTTGCAATAGCATTTGATTGTTTGGATGGATTTACAATATCAACATAATTTTCTTTGCTTGCGGTTGGTATAGTAAGTTTGAATCTTGAATCCTTGAGAATTCTACTATTTAGTATTTATTTTGTCTATGTTTAATATGATTTAGACATAAGCAATTAAACCTGCATTTTTATGTGCACAATACAAACTAACGCCTTCATTGAAAATGTTGTGGCGAGAGATGAAAAATTAATAGACCATATTCATAATATCAATTCAAACTTGTGAATTCCCTTTTCTATTTTAGGGGCTAAAGATGCTCATTGTAAATTCTGTTGGGATGTGTTTAATTAACGGATTTGCAAAGAAAGATTTGATTCTTTGGATGAATTTACAATATCAACAAAATTTTCTTCGCTTGCGGTTGGTATAGTAAGGTTGAATCTTGAATCATGTCTCTTGAATCCTTTAGAATTATAATATTTACTATTTATTTTGTCTATTTTTAATTAGATTTAGACATAACTGATTAATAATGTTTTTTATATGTGCACAATATAACATAAAAGCTTCATTGAAAATGTTGCGGTGCAAGATGGAAAATGTTTGTGGCGAGAAGATTATATGGCGACTCGATGGACCATCTATTGATCACTCTAAGGTTTAGAGAAAAGAGGGAAAATAGTATAGACAAATAATATAAAGACTTATGTCAGAAAAGGTTCTTAAACTCAAACTCCAAATTTATTAACTTTATTTAATACTTAGTATGGTCACATAAGTGCCTAAGAGAAAATGAGTGCATACCGCACACTCAAAAGACCATAAAACTTTCAATAACCTAAACAAGCATTACTATTCGACTAATGGAAACACCCTAAACTTAGACTCATGTGACTTAATACTTGAGTCACCAATACTACTAAACTCAAAACTCTACCTAGTCGCTAAGCCATGTTGGATGCAGACCGACGAACAATCGCGGTGGATGACACAAAGATCGGGTGAACTTGTTCCAATGGCGTGAATCTCATTTGATGATGCCGATCCCCGACTCTAAAGTTTTGCACAACCTTCTTCAATCCTCCTCGGACTCCCCACTCCAGCCGCCTCCTTTTGAGGTAGAGAGCCTCCATTTCAACTCATTTATCCTCTCGGCCATCCTCCTAGCCTCGAAGGTCCTTCTACCTTCTCCAATGCCGACACCTCAAAAAGCTCTTGATTAGTCGTTTTGTGAGAGTCTCCTCGCAGAAGAAAGCCGAAGCTAGTGAACAATGGTGGCATTCTCCTCCTCTTGA
>JAYEVE010001640.1:0-15464 GCA_036346375.1 Guadua angustifolia
TTTGTCTCCGTTGTCACCAACCTTTTGCGGGATCATGAGAAGGAGTCGATTTACGACTCCAATTCAAGAAGGGGATGATGATGATGATATCACCAGCATGGATACGACCAGTGTGACCGCTGCCCCTCCTTCCTCTCCGGCTGCTCCAATGACTACCGACGCCGCTCCATCTTCGTCACATACAATCGACGCTGCGGCATCTTCGTGGCCGAGAGGCCTTAATCCAGAAGCTCAGCCATTCAAGCCCACATCAATGGATAAGGGCCTCAAGCACAAACCACGAGGATAGCCCACGCACCAAAGAAGGCCCGTATGGAAGCTCAAGATGCCAAAAAGCCCGGTTCGTCATCCAACAGCATGCCAATTTCAAACGGGTGTTGCTCTTGGACTCCGTTTTCAGCGAAGCGACCACCGCTGGAAAGCTTAGGAGATAAGCTTTCAAATGGATGTAGACCAACATCCAAATTTGCTTCAGATAGACAAAAATGAAAACAATGTCACAGCCGAAATTGAGGTGTTCGTCACTCACTTTTAGCCTATGGCCCATGTATCTTAGCGCTTTGGTGGTCGCCACTGTTTTAGCCGCCCTACACCTCCTAGCAGCCGCTATATATATGGCCGCCACCGTTCTTCTACGCTTAGATTTTGTTGTGTGTGGTAGACCCTTATGCGCCCCTCCTCGTGTTTGTGTGTGTCGACTAGACCACCGACAAGAGATGTAACCTCACTCTTGTTTCTTTGAGATTATTAGATTAAAATTGCTATCACCTTGTTCTTGCATGTTCTCAGTTGCAGCAGGTGTAAGGATTGATCGGGTCTTTGATTCGGTTGATCGCCTCGTGTGGTGATGTTGCGATTGTTTGGTTGCTGATCTCGTGGTTAGTAGCCGATCCATCTACTCCGTACTACATGAAAGCCAACGTATCGTTCTCTCCAGAAGATCGGTTTGACCCATCGTGCATCAGTACATTTCTGTATTTTTTTATGTATATTTTTACAATTTTCTAAAAAAATGTATTACTAAAAAAATTCAAAAGTAGAGTCCCCTCATGTGAAAGGTACAACTTTCTATAAGTATCATGGTTGGTTTGCGTAGTGAAAGCACCGGTATAAAATCTTTGCATCAAAGGCATGACTAGCAAGTTGTCCCTGTTTAGTGATGTCACTGCAGCGTTGAATTTGTCATCGTTTTTGTCCTAGAGTGCAGGTTGCCTGATTGCCAGCGAAGGGTTGGAGATACTAGATGCATGGGTGCGGTGCACGCCGCGCCGTCGTAATGCACTTACGCACCAACAAAATAATTTTTGTGAACCCAGTCATATTTTCTATAGTTTTCGCTATTTGTTTGGAAAAATGATTTTGGAAGGCCATAGGCGAAAATAATCGTTGAGACTGATAGAGATTTTAACAAAGAGAGGGAATTTGTTTCAGTAATACCTCGGAAAAAAGGAAACAGAAAGCGCTGATCTCTGTAAAACGATATCTCCTCCATTTTTTAAAATATTTATGCAAAAAGTTTTAAAAATATGGTAATCTAATTTTTTTATGATAGTTCAGGCATGCTCCCAGGACCATTCAAAAAAATTACTCTAAATGCATTAGCAGCACTATCATATTTTTAAAAAAATCTCATAAGTTTTACAATATCAATTATGGACTTTGAAAGAAAAACAATTTGCCATTCTGAAGACCTAAAAACAGATCTCATACCATACGGCTTTTCGGCTCTTAGTTAATTATTGATACGCTTCATTCTTCGAGTCTTTAGCTTAACAAAGAGCCTTTTCAAGTCTAAAGTACACTAGCCAGTAGTAGTGTGTCGCCACGCGAGCGAGATGCCACGCATTCAGCAAGCAAAAAACATGGGTATGCCTACACGGCGAAGGATCGAACGCGGGACGCCGGGCCGCAAGCGAGTGTTGCTACCGCTGCACTACACGGCCGGACGCGAAAAGCGAATATGCCAAATTACTTGAGGAAGGCAAGAGCGCGAGCCACACGGACGACGTGGGTGAACGGTGAGGCAGCTGTACACATGGGCGAGCAGAAACCTGTTCCCACGCATGACGTGTCTAGCGGGCGCGGCCACGAGGCCCAGAAGGTGACGTGGAGGCACGGAGGAACCGGAAATCTCCCACCTTCATATACAGTTGTATTTGCTTGTTGTTAACGAGGCAATAAAAATACATTAATCTAGAAAGGAATGCTCCACGTAGTATTGCATGACGTGGTCCTTTCACCTGATTCACCAGTCGCCCGACATGCCTACAACATACTAGCATATGTTTTATATTTTGTTAGTATGAGTTGTTGGAGCAGTTCCTTCAGGACATTACCTTGTTAGACGTGACAAATAGCAAGTGCCACAAATGAATAGAGAACAATTCTCCAGGCAACAAAAAGGAAGCATGTTTCAATCGCTGGGTGCAATATTTATAGAAAGTAGCATTTGGGACCACAATCACAATATTTGCATATTAAGAGAGACCACAATGAAATAAAACTATATGTATATTTTAGATGGGGAAATCTTGTCACTTCAACTGAGATTGATGAAGAAGAAATTAAGAACAAAACTCACTTTACCTAAAGTCTAAGAAAACATGTTGTAACAAAAGCTCATATGATGAGACACGTGAACAGGATTCTAATTCCTGAATGTTTTAAATTTCGTTTTCAGATTATATCTCGGGTGACCGCAATTCAAAATTCAGCATGATTATGGAATTTCGTCCAAAATCCTGATGGAATTCAAAAATCAAATTTCATCTCCAAAATTTTTTAGGAACCCTAAATTGAAATTTTAGCTAAAATAACTGAAATTTTGGCCGAAATCACTAAAATTTTGGCCAACAAAATTGGTTAAAATTTTTGTGGTTTTCATTCCCTTATGAAATGGTTTCCCATGGCTACAAAAATTTAGAAAAAATATTAAAAATTAAAACAAGCATCATGCATCTGAGGCAGTGAGCATCCATACAAGCTTACATGAGGCACAAGCACACAGTATGGTTGAGCTTCAATGGCAATGCACATTACGCATCAAACTTCATATCAAGTGGCTAGTATCAACAACAAGCAGCATAAAAAACCTAAGGCGCTCACTCTTCCCAAATTTAAAGCCCACATGTGAGATCATCTGGCCTTACAAGGCTTACATTGGAGCACTCAATTTCTATGAAATATCAGCTCGAAATGCCAAGATATCGGTGAATCTGGCTAGATACTACTTCTCCCTAATCAGAACTAGTCGATTCTTGCCGGATTTGGACCAGAGGCCACCGAAGTTGGCCGAGATGCACTACGGTGACTTCCACCTCTCCTTCAGTCCCCGATGGGGTTGCTAGCTTTGAACGACAAACTGTGTTGTGCTCTAGAGATAGCCCCGGCAGTTGGGGTTCCGCGGCACTTGAATCGAGGCTAGAAGCTGGCGCAAGTCTTAAGTAGAGGAAGGTCGAGAGAAAATGAGAGGAGGCTAGGACTTACCGCGAGCAGTAGGAGGTCGAAGGAGGCAAGAGAAGGATAAGGAGGTGGCCAGCAACGACAAGACCGTCGGATTTGGTAGATCCGGATGGTCACAGCCTAGTTAGGGAGGAGGAAGAGAGGGTTGGAGGTGAGATGGCTGCTAAATTTGGAGGCAAGAGAGGGGGGAATAGGATTAGGGTTAAGATAGGTTGGTTGAGCCAAATGGCTAGGGACTGGGCCGAATCCACTTGTGAAAACATGAAATCTAGTCTAAATAGTAATCATATCGGTCCAAATACTCAAAATTTTGCTAAAATTAACAAAAATCACTGTAGCAATTTGAAAATTTTCAATTTTTTATTCCGTCGAGATTTGGAATCTCGGCCCTGACTTAAATCTGAATGTTTGGCGATGGCAAAATGCAAACCCCTGTTGTATATTATATTGTTGTGATTGAGCAGGAACAATCAATAGATGTTGTGGAGGATCAAATCCTTTGTAAGATCCTATGTCCTCTGATCCTCATGTGATGTTAACCTGCGAATATTTTAGTGGGAAACAAGGTGGGACACAAGAGTTTGTGGAGTGGGCGAACTGTAATGTTATGAGGCAACCAGGCAAGCACATATGAACACCGTGTTCCCCACTAACCGCGATGGGTTAGGTTTGTCAGGTGTCCCTTAAACATTCCATCATATAAGACGAGATACTTGTACCTACTTGATTTTAAATAACTATTCATATTTGGTTTGTATGCAACATTTGGGCTTAGGCATACTTACTCCATTCACTTTTACATGCCTTATTTTTTTAATGGTCTTATTCATAAATATAAGGTTACATGTAGACTTAATGAGGCCTTTCTTCTATCTCTCTATTTATTCTCTTTCAACCATATGCATTTCCAAAAGGACTCTCCAAAAATAATATTTGGAGAACTCTCCAAAAAAATACTTCTCCATATTTCCTCCCTCTCCAACAGCACTCTCTTTATATTATACTCTCTATTTTCTCTATCCTATATTCTAATCATATTCTATATAACCATCATAACAGCAACCGTTTTTACCGGTAAATTCAAACGGCTATATTTGAATGCAGGAATTTAAAAATTAAAATTTATTGTGACAACCATATTGTAATGGTTATCTTTGAATGGGTAAATTCGAATGGCTATATTTGAATAAGGGAAATTTAAATTTGAAATTCACTGCAACGGTCATATTGTAATGGTCATTATTGAAAATATTGTGCAGATTGAGTCATGTCCTAACAGTCATCGTAATGACTATATTCAAATAGTCATCATAATGGTTATATTCTAATAGTCATCTTAATGGCTATATTATTCTCGTCCATATATACATACTCATTTGCAGTTCGAAGTCTTGCACGTTTTTTATTGTTCACTACCTACAATATCTCAATGAGTCATCAAAACTTAGTCTCACAATGTTTCTCAAAAGATGAGGAGTCTGATTGAAATAATGAGTACGTATTTCTTCTTACGACAGGATACCCAGCACATATTGAAGATTAAGGTGTGAATCTTCCACGCCATTGAAGGGATATGAGTAGGCTACGCTAGCACACAGTTAAAATTTTTCTACCTCATAAACCAGGAAGCCACGCAAGTATATGATCATGGATCGTTAACACTAGACGCGTAGTGCAGCGGAAGGAAGTTGAAGTAGCCCGAATCAACGAAGTTCGTGTCCAGTTGCAGTGGTAGATCTTTGTCGTTCAATGGTTGATTGTCCCGATCAGTGTCGCAGTAGCAGCAACACCTCTACCGGTGTCCACATGTTCATGAAAGGAAGGCCGTGCGTCGATGTGCTAGCACCAGCGCGCACGAGAAGGCTCAAAGTGGTGACGGCTAGGGTTTCGGTGGCTGCGCCCTCTGATCTATGTCTCTATTGCAACCACGAATAGCCTTTAAGTATTCGTCTCCTCCCCTACGGTGGAACCCTACATTAGGGCCCAATTGAAGGACAAAGCCCGCTTGGCCCACTAGTGATGGATCCAATCCGAACCACTATATTCCAACCCCTTAAGTGTGTGACCCTATAGGTTCATGTATATTTGAACACGACTGAGAAACACCTTTCTAACTGATAATCGATAGCGGTACCTAGCAGTACATATCGATTTTCAAATATCCATAAAGTATCGAACAAACCTAAGTGTGATAATATCATGTTCCCTTTGCTACACGATATCGGTCAAACCCAAGGCAAGTTGTTGTCATCCTTGTTTGGATGGCTCGACCAATCTTGCTCGATGTCATGACTTGGATTCCCCGAATGCATCGAGTTAACTCTTTAACTCAATGACTCGAGTAACTCTTTACTCGAGTAGTATAGCCATGCATTTTTGGAATCTGACCACTTGAGAGGTCTAGAGATATCTCTCCCATTATAAAGGAGGAGTAAATTCCATCTTGATCATTCATGTACCTCAGCATGTTTCATAGTAAACCCGAAAGGTTCCTTTATAACTACCTAATTAAAGAGTAGCGTTTGGGAGCCCCAAAGTAAATCATTACACATTTAGGAAACCAATGATGATCTCAAGTCTAAGGAACATACACACACTATGCATGAGACCAACTGATGACACAGATAACAATTCTCGTAGTGTCTCATATGGGTCTATCCAACACATGTTCTCTAACATGTGTCCACATTATTAATTAGATATCTCCATATCTCTATGACCTGTGAAACATGGTCATTAATCAATATTTGTGCTGATCTATGAATCATAATCGTCCTATATTATGATAATCGATCAGGGATAACTTGAATAATATCAATATATGGAAAAAGCTCCACGAACAAGTCACTTATTTGTTGATTAATCCAATCGATATTTATTCAAAGGACAAACAATTATATTGTTCCATAAACATAAGACGTGATACAATCATCTCTATGATTGCCTCAAGGGCATGTCACCAACAGCCATAGCGGTTCTACTCTTGGCCACTAAGTCGTTCATCACAATAGACAAGAAGGACATGTAGACTCTTCTAAGACTATTTTGCTGATCCTTCTATCTATGGGCCCTTCTTTCGGCGCAGGTTTTGAATTATTTGTTCTTTATTTTTTCGCATATTATGTTGATCCTACTGTCTATGGCTCAACCTTCTTTTTAGCACAGGTTTCGAATTAATCGTCCTTTATTTCTTAGCATATTGCATGCTATAGAAGCACATAATAATTATTTTGTTTAGAAGAGGAATTGTATTCGGATTCTTGGGTCATGTTGTTTGCAGAAGGTAACCGCATCATTTCGGATGCTAGCTGACAGAGTAGCAGCAGATGCTATAGATGATAATGTGCAGATTGGAGAAAGTATTGCTATAGAGAGCCTAAGATGGTTTGTGAAAGCTCTTATTGAAATCTTTGGAGTTGAGTATTTGAGATCTCCAAATGAGCATGATACTGCTAGGGAGCATAGATTGAATGCATTAGAAGTAAAAAAATTGCCCTGCAGCATGGCATGGCATGTATACTGGTCATGTACACTACCCAACCATCATTTGTAAGTCGTTGCTTCGCAAGATCTTTGGATATGGCATGCTTTTCTAGTTTACCAAGTCTCACAATGTTATTAATATTCTTCACCGGTCCCCCTGTTTGCTAAGTTAGCTAAAGGGCAAGCTATAAAAGTGAATTATACTGTGAACAGTCACAACTATAAATGGGATATTCTCTTGTAGATGGAATATATCCTTCATAGGCAACATTTGTCAAGACAATACCAGCTCCCCAAGAGAATAAGAAAAAATATTTTGCGGAAGCTCAAGAAGCAGCTAGGAAGGATGTGGAATAAGCATTTGGAGTTTTACAAGCTTGTTTTGCAATTGTTCATGGACCAACTCGTTTTTGGTATCAAGAAACACTTCAAGATATCATGACAATATGTATCATCATGTATAACATGATAATTGAAGATGAGCGGGATGGAAGTCCAGCTGACTACAATTATGAAGCAATGGGAGAAAATGTTGCAGTCTCCCATGAACGAACATATGAGCTTTCTGAGTTTATTCAAACTTATCAATATATCAAAATAGAAAAGCTCACTCTCAGCTTCAAGAACATCTAGTCGAGTACATATGGCATCATTATGGAGTGATGTAGGTGAGAACTAGTTTACTGTTTCTACACTTCAACTATAATGTACTAGTTTATGCACTTCAACTATGATGTACTTCAATAAAGAGATTTCTTCCACACGTCTAGTTCTAAATATCAAAATTCCATGCATATCCATCCATCATTCACTTCCTAATGTAAAATTAGCTTAACATAGAAAATATTCTTCGAACACAGGGCACTATCAAAAAGCTAACCTAGTCCATTCTTGTGATGAGCACTGTCACCAGTCATTATCTCATAAACAAGATCCTCAATGCAGAAACTTCTTAGAATCACCATCTTGAACGAGAATAAGGGGTGCCAAATCCTCTTTTAGACCAAAGTACTATATTTCAAGAAATTTATTGTTAGCATCAAGACATAGTTATACATCAATCGTTTGGATAAAGAAAAAGGGAAGTAAGAAACAAACCTGGAAGGCACCTTGGCTGGCTCAATGTCATCGATGAGGAACTTAATTTCCTTGTGTTTGAACTCGTCTGCAGCACCATAATAAGCAGACTTCAAGGACTCAAATGGTCTAGTGGAGAAGTTCAAAAATAGAATAGCCTGCACATCATTTGGTGTCAGTAATCAACAACTAAAATTCACTTATTCCTCAATATCTAAGAGCTTTTTCCCCATAAAACAAATCTACGAGCTATTTTTGAGTCACAATGGTTTAATGGTCACGAGAAGAAATTTGGAATAAACAAAAGGAAAAGGCACAAAAATTCCAGTCTAACCAGTTGTATCACTCCAAACATATATTTCAACTCTTTTGATGTTCAAGAGCAATGCAAAGCTTTGAACGTGCTACAAGCATTCCACTAGAGCTATTCTATGTAGATTTGTGGCTATCAAAACTAAACATAGTAATAGCCCAATTCTAGAAATATATGCTACAAATGCCCAAATAAAATTAAATCTTAATGTCTCCTTCAATGTTTAAGTAATTGTATAGAAAGATTGAACATTAAAAGTAACCGATGGACTAAAAGCGAGTTGACAGCACACTTGGTAGGCTAAGAGCATGTACAGTGGTATAGACGGTAGCTGTCTGTAATATATCTTCATGTCATCTATAGATAGTACTAAAAATAACTCATACAATGGATCATTTATATAGTTATTTGTTGGTATTTTATCCAATTAACAAACTGTCTATACAATGGTACACAAAATAGAAAGCTGTTTATAAGACTATCTGTTAAATAGTATATAGCAGTTTTCTCTCTCATCCATATCACCTAAAATTCTACATGGCATAGTCTTACAGACAACGAACATGGCGGAAAATTAACTGAACATACATTTTCATCCATCAAAATTAACCAGATCCCCAACAGCACCACCATCTGCCTCAATTTCCACATCTAAGCCCCCATCAAATCGACGATCTAAACCCCCCAAAATCCCTCACATCCACCCCACAATCCTACTACCCACACCTAAACAAAAAGCGTGTAGACTAACTAATGAGTACATCACTACAATGGATACATTCGCACCTAGTTGGACCAATTCCAACACGTCACCCACGGGCCAAGAAGATAGAGATATCAAATTCATCACGTTCTGGAGTCCAATTCAGCCTTCGAAACCATCTTGAAGTAAAACGAGCATAACTTTTGCATACGGAGTCTGATTGAAGAGTTCTTATACTTGATTGAAAGCTTACCAAGTCTTCTTTCCAACGGATTTCAAATCATTTCCAAATTCCATCTGAGTCGATGGGAATCTGCAAAACAAGTTACATCACTTTTCAAATCCGAATTGATGTGGGCCTTGAGCCTTGTAATTTGAGTTGTAATCGGCCTCCAATTGTTTTGGCTGAGTTCCATACCCCTCTACTCCTTAAATTGCTAGCCACAACCTCATCTATATTTTGGGTTTTGTTTGATTAGTTTAGGCAAGTGCAAACTTTAAATCTTCAAATTGTGCTGGACAGCCACCTTGTCAAGATCTTCAATAGAACCCCACCTTGTTTTTGCTTTCATTCATATTCACAATTTCATGTTACTTTTACTATTGTTTTTGCTTGTTATTCGGTTGCTTGCAGAAATTGAACCTCGTGTTCAGGTTGATTGTGCCAACGGCTTGATCAATAACCCTCTAGAGTTGGTTTAGCGATTGCTAAGGTGCATTATCATCGTACGTTGTAGTCGGATCGTGAATGTCAGTTCCACAAAATTGAAGCTATCATTCTCATCGAAAGATCGGGAACAAAAATCACATCAGGTGGTATTAGAGCGCCAAATTGCTCGCTGAGAGATTCAGTATCTTAGATTAGTTTTTGTTTCATGTCCAAAATTGAAAATTGAAAGGATCGGGATGTCGCCTAGAGGAGAGTGAATAGGCATTATAAAATTTTAAATTTAAACTATAGCGGAAACTAAAACTTCGGATAGTTTGAGTGGTTTGGATAGTTCGAGGTGAATTTGGATAGTCCGAATACTTCAGAACTCAAAATGCAAGAAAGTAAATCTAGGCTATCTAGAGAATATTACTAGCACCAAATGAAATTTCTTAGCTTAGAATACCTGCAATAACTGAATAGCCACCAAAACCCTTCTCAAAAAGTGAATCACAACTTGGATCCCCAAGATTTAAATCAACCACAAAAAGGGGAAAGAAGAGGAATCCAAGAATCGAAGACAAAAGCTCAAAGATTTTTACCCAAAGTTCGGATCCTTGAGGGGATCCTACGTCTCGTTGGAGACGACACCAAACCGGGGTCTCTTTCAACCCTAATCCTCCGGTGTTGCACAAAGCACTCACCGATTACTTTCTTGAATCCTTCCCTTTCGGAGGTGGATCCAACCTTCACAAACTTCCAGTGGCTCTCTACACTAAGCTTGAGAGCTCAATGGCAACTCCTAGCCATCTAGGAGTCCTCAACCTCAAATAGTAAAAGATTAGCGATAAATCTGTGAGAGAATGAACCCGGTGCTCAAGATGGATCTAGGACTCTTCGATCTCTCAATCTTTCTTCTCACTTTCTTTCTTCTCACTACCCCTCTAATGATTCAAGACTCAAATCTCAAAAGGGGAGTGAATGCTAAAGCTCAAGAGGATGAGGAAGTGCAATAAATGTTTTGGAATGAATTACCATGCTGGTAGGTGAGAGGGGAGAGGCATTTATAGCCCTCCCAAAACTAGCCATTTTTTCTCAGCCCTAAGTCAGTTCGGACAGTCCGAACGTCAATTCGGATAGTCGAACGTTCATTCGGACAGTCCGAACTTCAGTTCGGATAGTCCGAACTGATTAAATAACATGAGACAGAGCGACACAGCTCGGATAGTCTGAACATTCATTCGAACAGTCTGAAGTATTTGGATATTCTGAATAAATCTTCGGACAGTCCGAATAGGACTTAACTCGAAAATGAAATTTTATAGTTCTAACAGAGAGGGTGCACTCGGATACTCTGAAGATATCTTCGGACATTCCAAATGAAATTGAGCAAAATGCTTCTAAGACACGATATTTTCATACTTTTGACAACTAGGATCCATCATTGAGCACATAGAGTCATTCTAAAGCTATTTCTCGTCATATCCCTCTTTATAGTATGGCTATCCTTAGACTCAATAAAAAAATAAACTATATGCACCAAATTAAATCTAAAAATGCCTTTTTCTCCTTTTGTTTTGAGGGTGCTCCATAGCTTCGAGACTTTCTCACCGGATGCGATAATCTATTAACGACACTTACAAATCTTGTCAGTCACTTAATCATGTTGTCATTATTCACCAAAATCCTTAAAGGGCCTAGATGCACTTTCAATCTCCCCCTTTTTGATGAATTGATGACAACACGATTAGATTTAAATTAATTGAAATGAGATTAACTTTAAAATTCTAGACATATGGAGGAGCTCCCCCTAAATGTGTGCATTAGGAAAAGTTGAGTGGAATCTCAAATGCACGTATTTACGGGAAATTTTGGCGGAAACTCCCCCTACATCTTTGCATCCGAGAGAGTATAACAAGAATTTAACAAATAATTATGCAAATAAATATGGCATGGCATGGGGCACACAAATAACAAATGCATTAATATTGAGAACACACGTCATAAGCAATCAAAGTTCAAAACAAGCATTCAAAGTTCATAAGCATAACAGGTGCAACAAATGTAACAAGCGACAATCACATCACAACCAAAAGCAAACAATAGAATCTAATCATCTAATCCTCTCCCCCTTAGGCATCAAGACACCAAAAGGGGTCACTCCTCGCTGCCTTCGTCTTCATCCTCATTAGCAGGAGTATACGCAGCATCATCTTCATCATCATCAGCACCAGTACTCTGAGCAGCTGGAAGATCAAAGAGTTGTCTTGTCGCAGTATCCACAGAGGCAGACTCTGATTCAGACTCTGACTTAGAAGAACAAGAGAAATTTAGCTTCCTCTTAATGTCGTGCAGCTAGAGACGAGTATCAGAAAGCCTTCGGTTGGTCTCCTTGATCTTTTGTTGATTCTTCAACCCCAAGCAGAAAATGGCACGAAGCATTTTCTTGACAGAGCCACCAGAAGAAGAGTGCTCAGGAGAAGAAGGTCTGACACTGGTAGAAGACGATGGTCCGGAGCAAGTGCGCTGGGCGTAGACCTTGTCCTGACATTTCGAGTAGGAGGAGCTGGAGCTGGTTGAGATGAACATTTGATAGATCAGACTCTGTAGGCCATATGCTCTACATCTTTTGCGAACCACAATCCCGTGATGCTCTCAATGACACACATCACATAAGGCGCGAAGCCACAGCTACTCCGCGAACTGAGAGAATTTAGATGAATCTCTTGTCAAATGAAATCAAAGACGTCAAACGGCCTCGAATCCTCACCAACCCTCAGCAGCAGATTTCTTGAATAGGAGCTGATGTTGGTGGCATCTCCCTCTTTAGGCCATAGGGTTTTCCTTAGCAGCTTGTACAGAATAGCATAGAATGGCTTAAGACCTTTTATTGTGCCAAGCTTGATGTGCACAGGGGGTCGGCCCGATCTTCTGATGAGAACGATACGTCGGTTTGATGGTGCACGAAGTAGATGGAACGGCTACTAACCATGAGATCAGCAACCAAGCAATCGCAACGTCACCACATGAGGCGATCAACCGAATCAAGACCCGATCGATCCTTGTACCTGCTGCAACCGAGAATAAGCAAGAACAAGGTGAGAGCAATTCCAATCCAATAATCTCAAAGTTACAAAGGTGTGGTTCTGTTTCTCGTCACGGGTGGTCTAGTCAACACACGCGAACACGAGGAGGGACGCACAAGGGGTCTACCAAAACACAACAAAACCTAAGCGTAAAGAAACGGGGGCGGCCACATATATAGCGACGGTCAGGAGGTGTAGGGCAGCCAAAAGGGTGGTGGCCACCAAAACCCTAAGATACATGGGCCATAGGCCCAAAAGTGAGGTGGCGCAGCACCCTGAATTTCTGGCCCGTGAAATTGTTCCGCATTTTCCTGTCGTTCTGGAGTGAATTTGGAAGTGGGGCTGGATCCATTGGAAAGCTTATCTCCTAAGCTTTCAAACGGGTAGTCGCACGCTAAAAACAGAGTCCGGGAGCCCGAGTTATGCCCGTTTGAAGTTGGCCGGCTGCTGGATGGCCGAACCGGACTTTTTGGCATCTTGGGCTTCCATATGGGCCTTCCTTGACGCGTGGGCTGTCCTCGGGGTGTGTGCTTGATGCCCTTGTCTGTTGATGTGGGCTTGAATAGCTGAGCTTTTGGATTAAGGCCTTTCGGTGATAAAGATGCCGAAGGCCGATCGTATGTGACGAAGATGGAGCAAAGGTCGATGAGTCGTTGGAGCGGCCGAAGAGGAAGGAGGGCTGCGGTCACACTGGTCGCATCCATGCTAGTGATGTCCTCATCATCCTCCCCTTCTTGAATTGGAGTCGTCGTTGACTCCTTCTCATGATCCTGCGAAAGGTTAGTGGCAACAGGAGGCAAAGAAACAGATGTTTGCAAAGCAATATCATGTGACGAAACAGTCTTATCTAAAAGAACTACTTTCTTTAACATTTGTTCAGATTGTTGTACATCACTAACATGTTTGTCATCCTCATGTTCTTTACCATTAGTTCGTTTTGCATTAATTTTGGCTAGCTCAGCAGGAGTCATTGGATTCAAAATCATTTTCTTCCCATTAAACTTGAAAGTATATTGATTGGTTCTACCATAGTGAATAGCATCAACATCATATAACCAAGGTCTACCTAATAAAAGTGAACATGATTCCATAGGTATGACATCACAATAAACATGATCATGGTATGAACCAATAGAGACAGAACTCGCACGCTTTGTGTTACGAACCTTACCACTTGAGTTGAACCATTCCATTGAGTAAGGTTGTCAAGTGGAGTCGTGGTCAAGCCAAGCTTCTCGACCATGTGTAGACTTGCGAGGTTGCTACAGTTTCCTCCATCAATGATGGCGTGTACAAGACGTTCTTGCACAACAAACTTAGTTTGGAATAAGTTGTTGCGTTGAGTTTCATTGGCATGCTCCTTTGGTGCACTAAGTAGGCGATGAGACATGAGGCTCATGTAGTTGTTCTGTCATTGCAAGACTTCGGTGCACACCATCTTGATCATTCTTGCCTACAGGATTAGTCGCAGGAATAGCAAGCACATTCTTATCGTTACATATTGAAATACACTAACTATCCTTCTTCTTGGGTGAGGTAGGCTTCAAATCTTTCTTCAGTGGTGTGTTCTCATTCTTGGTCGAAGGGATAATCCCATGCTCGACCGTCTCACCCTTTGATTTCTGCAGGGACTCAAGTAGCTTAAGTTTTCGCCAGTATTTCTTTTCTCTTTCTGTCAAGCATGGACAATCCTCAATATCATCCTCGTAAGTTGTCTTGCTATGTGAACCTGCCATTGTTAGGGGCAACAAACAGAGAACTCACAAGAGAATTAATTCCTATGAACTACTAATATGTGGACAGTGGAGGATCTCACACGCTCAAGCTTACACCAAGTTCTTACCCATTCTTACCCTGCAGCTTTTCAAGTTTCAATCGGTGGATGATGGTAATCTGCACTCAGGGGTGACAAAGCGATTGCAAGGTGCTTCTCCTGTGGTTAATAGTAGGTGGAGCTTGGATAGGTATAATATGTCGCAAAGGATATACTAGAACCACACTAGCCAAAACAAGTTGAAAGAACGTTCAACGGCGGTACTTTTTCTGGTCCTAGGCTAGACCGTATTAGAGACGCGCACCGACACCAATGAAGTCACAAGTAAACAAAGAACTGAATGACCACAGCACACAAGCAAATAGCTAGGGCTTCTTTTTCCACCTTTTAGTGCGGCTCTTTTATATGCACTTGCCTTTTTTTTAATTTTTCTTCCTTCTATATCAACAAGTGGCACATATGATGAATTACAACTCAAACTTTTTTTTCTGCTGTAAACAGATCTGCTATGCAGAAACTTCAAACGCTGTTTTCGGGTTTTTACTGGCTTCCAATGGAAAAAACTATAACTGGAAAGTTGTAGATCTTTTCGAGCTGATCGATTTGCATATATGGAACGTCTATTTTGGATAAGGGAAGCTAGAGATATTGACCCCGAAATACAGACTGCTCAGAAAATCCAGGACGAAAACAGATTCTAATCCAACGCGATTTTGGGCGAGCAGATGGCGTTTCTGGAAAGTTTCACAATGGACAAAGTTGTAGAGAATTTCTCAGGCTTTCAGGAAAGTACAAGAACAGCAAAATCCGAGTTCGTATGAGGGAGTTATGACCAAAATACCGAACTGGACAGAGGAGGATCCGAATTGGACGTGACGACGCGATGGAGTTCAACTCGGTGACAAGAACGTGACAAG
>JAYEVE010000102.1:0-43653 GCA_036346375.1 Guadua angustifolia
TGCCGATTACTAGGAGCTATCGGTGAATCCGTATTTTTTATAAAAAAAAAAAACACGGAGAGACCTAAACGTATTTTTTTGCGTAATTTCAGTTTTCTTTTTTTAAAAAAAATGGATCGGTAGGACCCATTGGCGAATCTATGTTTTTGTTTTTGGAAGAAAACAAACGTATTTTCTTTTTTGCATAATTTTTGTTTTTTTTTAAAAAGGTCGTTAGGACCCGTCGATGAATTTATGGATTACTATAAATCATCGGCGAATTTTTGTTTTTTGTTTTTGGGAGAAAACCACGGAGAGACCTAAATATAATTTTGTTTCTCTTTAGGTCCAGTGTGCTAAAAACCGATTTCTTGGATCCTAAACGTAATTTCTCTTTTTCGGGTTCATCTTGTTAAAAACCGGCTGAGGACCTAAGCATAACCTGTGGAGAGACCTAAACGTAATTTCGGTTTTCTCAAATCCTTTTCATTAAAAATCGACCGAAGGATCTAAATGTAATTCTGTTTTTTTAGAACCTTTTCACGGATACAGTGACGTGGTGCAGCTAAGAGCTCTCTATTCCTCTCCACTGTAATATATAGTATACCTTAGATGAGGAACAGCCCAAGGTTGTGGTGCAAATCTTTTTGCTTGCATTTTCTGGATTTGATTTATATTTTGATGCATCTGGTGATAAAATTTGCGACTAAAATTGGAACAATCGAAGTCAAGTGCTCCAAATCCAATAGTGCTCACGATAAAACTTTGGTTATGTGTGTCTAATTAGGGGCGGAGCTAACCCACAGAGTCTCGGATCGGACTAGCTGTTCTCGAGTTACAGACCATCCATTGGGATATTGAACATGAGTTGGAGATATCAAGGGTCTGTTTGGTAGAGCTCCAGATTCCAGCTTCTCCTGAAATCTAAAACCTGTAGGCTAAAATAAAGTGAATTAAGTTTATATTTTTAGTCTAAAATGTAAATAAGATGAGCTATCTAAACACTCTTAATGTACTCACAGCTTCAGCTTCACGAATCTGGAGAAGTTAGAATTTTCAGCTTCACAAGATTCATGAATCTGGAGAAACTGAATCCCTGCCAAACACACCCTAAACCAGTTGATTTTTGATCCGAGGCCTCGCTTGGCTCCGCCACTTTGTCTAATCGCAACAAGATTGTAGGATTCCTCGAAGAAAAAAAGATTGTAGGACGGGTCTGTCTATCATCATTAAAAAAAATGGCATTGTTTGTTTTTAAATTTGTTGAATCATATTTAGATCTAAATCCAATAATTCACGTTCACCTCTCAAGAATGCTATTACTTCTCTTAATCCCATCTCACAACATTGCCCACCTTTTGCCTCCCGATATCTAGCCCAGCAGCCTTGTCAGTGTCAAAGCGACATCAAGGAGGCCCACTAGCAAACCCCTTCCCCCTATAACGCTACCCACCTTCTCTTTCTTCACCTTTGCCACTATCATCGCCATCCACTTCCTCCTCCCTCACCGATGCCACCACCGGCCTCTAGCTCCCCTGCCCCACACTTACTCCCTGTCTTCGGTGGCTACCATTGTTGGATCCACTAGCGCCTCCTAATATTCTCTCGATCTTGTCATCTCCTATCAACTTCCACTGCCCTCTCTCAAGCCTGCAGTCGGTGGCACCTTGCCGCCACCACCCATAGCCAGTCCTTCGCCCGCCAAGCCTCTCTCTAAATCTGAATCCTAGTGAGCTCAAAACCCTAACCTGGGGTGAACCCTGATCCTAAAAAAGATCGCTAGAGCCTCTCGCCAGAGACAGAGGTGGGCGAGACCACGAATAGTGATAAAAATAAAAGTTAGAAATTTGACTAAGCAAAAAAATTATTCAACAGATACCAGGTGGTGCATGACACTGGAGCTCCCTCTGGCCACCGCCAGATGGAGCGGCGTGTTGTCGTCCTTGCCCTGCATGTTCAGGGTGCTGTCAAGCATGACATGGCCCTTCTTGAGGGTGCGCAACACGACTAAGGAGTGCCCTTGTCCACAGAGTGCAGGAAGGTCCTACCGTGGCTTTCGCGGAGCTCAACAACGTCGGGGCAAGCCATTAGCAACTTGTCGACAACGCCGATGTGGCCATCAGCCTGTAAGCGCATGAGCATGTAGGATTGCCCCTTGAAAGACTATGTGGAGGTCTGTCCATATTTGTGATAAGTTATTGATTTGTGTTTGAGCCCATTGTACTCAGGTTTGAGTTTGAAATGCATTTACTTTAATCTTAAGTAATTTGTTTTAGGTGGTTATGATTGTGTCTTGTCCAAAGTGGTCATGACTTTATCCTGAGTGGCCATAATTTTATCCAGAGTGATCATGACCTTATTTTGAGTGGTCATGGCTTCACCATTAAGTGGTCATCTTGCTCCTAGAGAGGTCTTGCACTAGAGTGGTCGTGGGCTTTGTAACCTCTAAGGTGGTCTTTTTATAGAGTGATCGTGATCTTTATGACCTCTAAAGTGATCATTTTCTAGAGTGGTCGTGGCTTTTATGGTTTTTAAGGTGGTTGTGGGTTTTGTGACCTCTAGAATAGTCTTTTTCTAGAGTAGTCATGGTATTTGTGACATCTAAGTGGTCACTCCTAGAGTGCTTGTGACCTTTAGAACCACTCGAAAGGTCATCTCTAAAGAAGTCATTTCTAGAGAGGTCGTTCTCTAGAGAGAACATGACCACTGTAAGAATGATCTAAACCATTGTGATGGTGGTTTAGTACTCTTAGGACCACTGTGGAAATGATCTAGTACTCTTAGGATCTCTATGGGAGTGGTCGTGACTACTGTGTAAGTGATCTAGTACTCTTAGGACATCTATAGGAGTGGTCATGACCACTATAAAATTGGCCTAGATCACTATGGGAGTGGACTAGTACTCTTAGGGTCTCTATAAGAGTGGTCGTGACCACTGTGAAAGTGATCTAGTACTCTTAAAATCTTTATAGGAGTAGTCTATTACTCTTAGGACTCATATGGGAGTGGTCTAATACTCTTAGGATCGCTATGGAAGTAATCGTGACCACTGTAAGAATAGTCTAAATCACTATTGGAGTAGTCTAGTACTTTGACTCTATAGTAGTGGTTGTGGCCACTTTGAGAGTCGTCTAGTACTCTTAGGACACCTAATGTAGTTTTGTCATGACCTCTGTTGGAGTGGTATAGACCTTTGTGGAAGTCAATAGGATCACATGGAAGGTGATGAAGCATGGGCAATACTTCAAGCGGATGGATGAGATGATAACTTGAGCTTTACTCAAACGAAGGAGGATCATTGGATCAAGTGTTCACAGGTGGAGTAGAGACTAATTAAGTATAGTCAAAACCCGTGATGTTGTTGGGTTTTGGGTTAGTCCATGTATGTGTGGAGGAGTGGAGGTTACTCCCAGTGTATTATAAATGGAGGGCTGGAGAAATATCTCCAACACCTTGGTCGGTACCTTGGTGGCTACCTTTTGGGGTACCCTGGTTGCGAGTTAAGGTCGAAACTAAGTTTTAAAGAAGAGTTATTTGGTTTCTTTGTACTCTGTTGAACTTTGCTCATCTGAAGGTGTGGCTTTGTAACTGGTCACCTAGAGGTGTGGCTTTGTAATCATTCATCTCTAAGTAGTGCGAGATATAAGTTCATCTATATTCTAAAATCTATTTTTGTTCTTGCATTGTTGCTTGGTTTTTTATGTAACTTGAGCTGTGCTTCATCTCCTTCTATTTATTTTGTCTCTACTAAATCTAAGATGCATAAGATGTTAAGGAATTCATCGAGATTATGTTTCAACCCAGCAAGATCTATTAGAACTTACCTTTGCCCAAGTTTTGTCTCCATTTTTTTGAGTCTTTGATCGCTTTTGGTTTTTTTTTCTTTCTTAATCTTGTATTGCCAATGATGAATAATTGGGTGAATCTTCTACAGATTATGTATCAATCATCTAGGCAAACTTTGAGCAAAATCTCAAATTCTTCTTAAGAAATCAGTAGATTTTTTTTAATTGTTTGAGGGGTGTTTCTTGGGTTCTTTCTTGCTGTGACATGTGAGAGATTATCTAAGATCTTTTTTATCATTAAATTCTCACGAGCAAGCTCAGGGTATATAGTGTTAAAAAATTCAGTACTTGGCAGCGATATTGCGGCTGATATTGCGGTTGGCGGCTATAAACGCAATGAATTCAGCCCTTGGTGGCCTGTTTGGCGGTTGGGCCGAAACTGCGGTCTTTGGCAGTCCTTGGTGGGTCTTGGCGGTCCTTGGCGAGCGTGGCGGCTAGCATAAAATTATGAGAGAGACTATTTTGATCTACTGTTTACATGACCTGATGACTATGATTGAAATATTCACCTCGTCGCACACAAAATAAGGTACACTAAGTCACTAACATAGTACTTACTACTTAGTTTATTACTTGATTAATTGAGTAGTATATGTTCAAGTATTTTAGTTTAATATTCTACTTTAATATTTGATGTCTTACAATTTGCAAATAACTAGAAAAGAAAACTAAAATTTTTTATTCATAATAAAATCAATAATATATATGAATTATATTAATCCTCGACCGACGATAGTCAAAACGCCGAGACGTGCAATTGCACCGTAAATACGGCCTTGGCACTTGGTGGTACCTAATCGCCACGAATCCGCCGAGCGAACTCTTGAACACTGCCGTATATATTGTGAGTTTGTTCCAGTTTTGGCGAAACCTTCCTTTTAACTAAAAGATCGAAACTTTGATATCAATCATTGTGAATGAAGATTGAAATAAGTTCTTGACATCTATATGAAGGTGCACGCAAAGTTTTACGGGATTCAGATTAGCCGATTAAGAGTTAGAACGATTCTTGATTTTTTTTATTGTGCTGATTTTACAGTTAATTTAAGAGTTCTATTCTTTTGCTCAGTACTAGACTAGGTGAGCTTTTTTAGTTGGCTTTTCTACGAAAGTGGTTTTGAGAGCTATGCTCTTTTATCCGATGTTAGACTAGGTGAACTTTTTAGTTGGCTATTCTACAGAAGAGGTTTTAAAAGCTTTGCTGTCTATTCCAGTGTTAAACAGACTAAGCATTTTAATTGGCTTTTTTAGAAAAGAGATTTGAATATTCTTAAAGAGAAAATTTTCATTAATATTTTTGAAGAGGAAAATTTTATTTGGTTTCTATTCACCTCCCGCTCTTCGCTTTTTCGATCCTTCACCCTAAGATGGCACGGTCTCCGTCGGACGAGGCGAAGAAGCGGCTACTACTCTGTCATCATCGACTTCTTTGGACAAAGATGGCTTCCATTACGAGAGCAGATTAACCATTTCGAGAATGTTGAGGATGGAACAATGAGCACTGTGATACATGTCAATCGAAATTCTAATGGACCTGTTCAAGAAGATAATGAGCACAGGCTTTGGAAGACCGCTTGTGAGCGAGCATTCTCGAGCACCATACCTGCCTGGCGGTGTAACATTCAATTTTTAGTTTCCTTGTGCTTGAATTTCAAAATCCGAACTCGTGGTATTTTATTCAATTTAAACCGACTTAATTTGAATTTTCAAAATAAAAAGGATTTAATATGATTAATCTAAACTTCAAATTAATTATTTATTATTTTATTTGGATTCATTGTGCTTTATTGAATTTTTATGTATTTTTGGAGATTTATTTGAATTTATTTGCTATTTATTTGAATTATTTGAAGTTTATTTGGATTATCTGGAATCTCTTTAATTCCTAAAGCCTATTTTCTCTTTGGGCCGAAATTCCTGTTCACTCTCCTTGGCCCATCCCTGTTTCTGCCCGGGCCGCTTCCTTTTCCCAGCCGGCCCAATGCACCGAAACCCTAAACCGCTCAGCCGTTGGATTTCGATCCGACGCTCCGCGCTCGCCACGTTCTCTCGGCGAAACCCTAATCCGTGCCGTTTCTTGGCCGTCGATTTCAGATCCAACGATCGTCCTGTGCAGCTTCGCTTCAACGCAGCCGAGAAACCCTAACATCTAAGCCATTGGATGCCGATCTGATGGCCGTGCCCCGTTCCAGGTTCCACCGTTTGATCTTGATCAAGCGGTCGGCAAAAGTCCGCATCACCCGACCCGCGCTGCCGCCCGTGCAGCCCTAACCCTAGCACCGCCCTCGGCTTTCGCGCCTTTTTCGCATCCCTAGGTTATTTAATGCCCGTGCCGACCCCTCCCCGAGGTTCCCCTCCTCCCGCCGCCCATTTTGCCCTAGGGCTGGTCGCCCGAGGCGCCGCCGTTGCGCCGCACGCCCTCATCGGAGTTGGCCACCGTCTCGTGCACTTCTCCGCCGTATATCTTCATCGTCGGTGAGCCTCCGCAACTTTTCTTGGTGCCATTGAGTTCACCTGGTGATCTTCTTCCTAATACGTGCTCGATCCGGTACTCTTTCGCCGTTTGGCGCGTCGTCATCCCCAGCGTCGGTGGAATAGCGCCGCCCCCTCGCCGTCGGTTTCTTCGAGTCTTCTCTGTCGTCGGATCATCGCTCAGCGACCGGATCTATGCCACATACACTCTGGTATGGCTCCTTGCCACAGCTTATCTATCCGCTGATAGATTTTCATTGTGTGGCCAGTGGCGCGACGCGTGGCCATGCCGCCTGTGCCAGCCAGTCGCCGTGTCATCTCCGCGAGTTCGCCGTGTCGCGCGCGTGCTGCCCACGTGTCGCCATGTCGCCGCTAATCGCCCGCGTAGCCGCCGTGTACGCCATGTGGCGCTGCGTTGCCGCCAGCGTCGACACCGACCGCCGGGTGGCGCCACGTGCACGCCACGTCGTCGCCACCGTCGCCCTAGGTCCATGTGGCTGCCACATCGGCGCCACGTCAGCACTAATTCGCCCGTGGTTTGCCGCGTCACTGCCATATCGGTGCCACGTCAGCACTATTTCGCCCATGTCCGCCACGTCACTGCCACGTCACCGCCACGTCAGCCCTATTTGCCCCATGTCCGCCATGTCACCGCCGCGTCACAGCCACGTCGTCGCCACGTCAACCCTAGTCCGCCACGTGCCAGCCACGTCTTCGGCCGTCGCCCCGCGTCTCCCTCGGTGAACCGAGTCCACCGTGAGCCAAGTCGCTGACGCGTGGGTCCCATTTGTCGGCCGCATGGATTTTCTTCTTTTCCGACGTTTTTCCCAAAAATCCGATCCAGCCAATCAGCGCTCGACACATGTCACCCCTTAGTGATTTTTCTGATTTTCTTCCCTGAGAAACTTCCGAGAGCCCGTTCTCCTCCGTTCGAACTCCGATTCGTGTGATTCAAATTTCTAAATTCATCTAAAATTATGCTCAATCTACCAGTACCATTATTTAGATTTTTGGATTTTATTTGAATTTATTTTATTTATTTGGTTCTCGATTTACGTGTAGACGACGCAGTTGAAGTGCAAGCGGATCCTTCGAAAGAAGTAGCACCAGCGGGAGGTGTGGAAGGCAAGTCTTCCATGACCATATTGATCCCAAGTTTATGAAAATATTATTTTGTTTTAAATTATTGCATGCTTATTACTTTGCGTACCGTACTTTAATGCTATTTTAATGTTTAGTTATATTCCATCTTGTTATGCCCACATTGATATTAATCTTGACAACCATTGACACACTAGGAAAATTTATTACTGTAATTAATGGTAATCAATTTGGTATGGGACGGTAGAAATTGCTTAGCCATGCTTAATCACTTCGGTACCTTACCATTATGGAAATTCTTTCAAATTTGATTCAAAATTAAACTGTGAAATTATGGCAATTGGTGTTGTTGTTATTTAATTGAAAATAAAAATGAAAAATGGTTTAGACCGGGGCGGATGGTTGTATGGTGGGTGTGGGATGCACAAAATTTTGGAATGTGATTGTTCGCTTGATCAATTAAGGACCGGTCGTGTGTTACCTTGGACCATGCTATACAGTACAACCACATGTCTATATGGGTATGACCTGGCTAAGTAATTTGTACCTGTCGTTATCGGTTTCGCCATTGGGTTGAGTGGGGTGTCGGGTAAACCCTTGCAAGGCGCAAGAGAGGGCTTCTGTCTTTGGGATTTAGCCCTAACAAATGTGAAACCTTAGCGGTAAGTCGATAGCGGTGTCGTGCATTATATGACCTTGTCATGATCTCCCTACCGACACACCAAAGGAAGTATGTCAATAGCTTGGCAAAAGGGGTTGATCATGTCGTGTGGGTAAAGTGTACACACTCTGCAGAGTGAAAACTACTTGAGTAGCCGTGCCCACGGTTAAGGGCAGGTATGGAACGCTTTCATATAGTAGATTTTGTGGTTTTGGTTATAAATAGAAAAATGATGATTTTGGTTTAATTGAAAATGTGGTTTGGGAATCCGTGAGTGGTTGGAACTCCCGGATTTTAGTTTGACGGTTGGAGCCTACCAGGTGGTTGGAACCTAGAAAATTGTTATACTTCAAATTTAATTATTTATGTTATTTACTTTTTGTTAAATGCTGCTTTATGAAATTAATATTTGTATTTCGTTTTTAATTCTGCTTTACGCAAAATGAAACCTATATGCCTTCCTTTGTTCAAGCCTTGCATTTAATTATTTGCATTAAATTTCCAAGACTTGCGGAGTATGTTGCATACTCACCCTCGCTTTTCATGGCGGGGCTGCTTATTCCATAAAGCAGATGAGGAGATCAGATATGGCTATCCAAGAGCCTGCTCTCCACCGTTCGACATCTGCGGTGAAGGCTTTGCAGAGGAGGACGACCCGGACTTCTAGGGAGCGTACCCCAGTCGGTTGCCTGTGGGCATGCTGATTGGCTCTTTTTGTTGCTACTTTTCCGCTGCTACTTACTCACTTAAGTCGTAAGGCTCGATACTTGTAATAATGTGATGATGTTTACTCTCTTTTACTTTACTGCTGTTAATTACTATGTGATATGTTTGTGTTATCATCACTGTTTCACTGTGTGTGCTAGCTGTTCCTGGACTAGCACGGGTAAACACACAAAGGGGTCGGATTTGGTAATCCGGGTCTCCACAAGGGTGGTATCAGAGCCATATCGACTGTAGGTCGCAACCCTAGTCAGAATGGTCATTTAGAATTTCAAAATTATTTTCTAAATCAAACCAACGAACTTGAATTTAATAGTTGGTCTTCTCTTACCTTATTCTTAGGTTTCTATTCCTTTCCTTTGCTGAAACAGTATTTTGAAAATCAAATTTGATCTTATCTCTTCAAATTTCTCTAAGTTTTCGGTCGTCTGCGAGAATCTCAATCAAGAAAGATGATGGCCATTGCTCTCCTCAAGACCGATGGAAGAACTGCTAAAAGGATGAAGTTGTTGAAGGATCGCTCAAAAGGACTCCTATGAAGAATAAGTTATTAGTGCCCATGTCATCCCCCTTTTTCGCTTAGTAGTCAGGGTTTATTTGGATTTCTGTTGCTTGCTTGTTGGGTGTGCTGTACGCTTGCCCCAGGCATTGTGTTACAGCCACCTTTCGTTGGAGTTCAGTTGCTTGTTTCGCCTTGGAGTGGCTACCTCCCCAGTCTCCTTATCTTTTTCCCTCTCATCTTTTGCTAACCTTTCCTCGTGGTTGCTTGAGATGGAGGGTCAGAACAGATGTCGTGGAGCTGGTCGCAGAGGCCGAGGTCGTGGTCGTGGCTGGGCAGTGCCGCAAGAGCGATAAAGCCGTCGAGCAAGAGGATTCCTCGAGGCGGCAGGTCGGTCGGAGGAGGAGTTGCGCGCCACCGGTTCAACCTCAGATGACAGATATGCAGCAAATGATGGCGATGCAGCTTCAGCTTTTGCAAGCCCTTGCTCAGAACATGGTGAACAATCAGCAGCCAGCAGCAGCCGCAGTGCCAGTGATGCAACCACAGTCAAAGCTTGGAGAGTTCATGAGGACCAGACCGCCTACCTTCGCCGGAGCAGGTGAACCTTTGGAGGTAGATGACTGGCTGAGAGATGTTGAGAAGAAGCTTCAGTTGGCTCAGTGCGATGACCACGAGAAGGTTTTGTATGCCAGCCACCAGCTGAAGGGAGTTGCTGCTACTTGGTGGAACAACTTCTGTGCAGCCCATTAGAATGCTCAAGCTATCACATGGGAGGAATTCACAGAGGCATTCAGATCGCTCATGTACTCTTTGGGATCATTGAGATGAAGAGAGAGTTCCAAAAGCGCATCGGGGAATCGAGTGTTTGAATATCTCAACCGATTCACTCGACTTTCGAGATATGCACCTGAGGATGTGGCCACTGAGAGTGCCAAGATTTGGAGGTTCATGGAGGGTCTGGACCCCGACATCAAAGTTCAGCTTGTTGCTTTGGATTTCCCCAACTTTCAGCACATGGTGAACAAGGCCCTAGTGCAGGAGGATGCTCACCGCCAGCAGCGAGAGTCGCGCAAGAGGAAGATGGCTTTTCAGGCTCACTAGTGAGTGAGTGGATCTCGTCAGCGCTTTCCACCTCAGCGAGTCAGCAGGACACCTGTTCAGGGAGCACCTCGTACTCTGACTTCTGGACCTCGCCCAGTTGCTCGGGGCTCGCAACATGTTGCCGGCCTTCACCGCAGAAGGGAATACAAATCTTCTTTGGAGTTCGATGCTTCCCTTGCCACGGATGGGACATTATGCAAACAGTTGCCCTCAGAAGCGTCAGCCAATGACACCAGTGCCTTTCAGCTTGGGACCCAGCTCAGCCAAGACTCCAGTGCAAGGACAAGGCCGTGGAGCGACTCAGACCCCCAGAGCTCAGCAATCCTTTGGGAGAGGCCGTGTCAACCACGTGACTGCAGAAGAAGCTCAGGAGGCACTAGATGTGGTGTTGGGTACGTTCCTTGTCAATTCAATACCTGCCACAGCATTGTTTGATTCTGGAGCATCGTATTCTTTCATTTTGAAGAGTTTTGTTGATCAATTTGGTTTGGAAACTTTTGCTCTTAAGAATCCCATGATTGTGCAATCACCGGGAAAAGAATTAAAAACTGATTTAGTGTGCCCTAGTGCAACCGTAGAAATCAATGGGGTAAAATTCCTAGCGAATCTCATCCTCTTGGATTCAAAAGGAATAGATGTCATCCTAGGGATGGACTAGTTGACTAAGTTCAAAGGACAAATTGATTGCGCTAGTAGAACCATCACTCTCACCAATTCAGAAGGCACTCGAGTGGAGTATATGCCTGATGTGACATTGAGAGGAAAGTGCACATTGAACAAGTTGAAGGAAATCACTGTGGAAAATGTGCCTGTGGTGAGTGAATACCCCGATGTATTTCCTGAGGAATTGCCAGGCATGTTGCCTGATCGAGACATTGAGTTCACCATAGAACTAGTCCCCGGCACAGCTCCTATCTCTAAGAGGCCCTATTGCATGCCAGCCAATGAACTCGCCGAGATGAAGAAGCAAATTGAAGAGCTGCAAGAGAAGGGATTCGTTCATCGAGTTAAATGCGCCTTGGGGAGCTCGGTTCTCTTTGTGAAGAAGAAGGACAACGACTTGCGGATGTCGTCGACTCTGAGCCTTGAATGAAGTCACCATCAAGAACAAGTATCCTTTGCCGGGATCGATGACCTATTTGATCGCTTGAAGGGAGCTTGCATCTTCTCCAAGATCGTCTGCGATCCGGATATCATCGACTAAAGATAAGGCCGCGGGACATTCAAGACGACCTTTGCCACTCGGTATGGATTGTACGAGTTCACAGTCATGTCCTTTGGTCTGACCAATGCCCCAGCCTATTTCATGAATTTGATGAACAAGGTGTTCATGTATTACTTGGATAAGTTTGTGGTGGTGTTCATAGATGATATTCTTATCTATTCTCGAGATGAATTTGAGCATGAAGGACATTTGAGAATGGTGTTGGAGAAGCTCGAAGTCACCGGTTGTATGCCAAGTTCGAGAAGTCGAATTCGGTTGTGAAGTTGCTTTCTTGGGTCATATCATTTCTGCTGGAGGTGTCTCAGTGGACCCAGAAAAAGTGAAAGGAGTGCTTGATTGGAAGCAGCCCAAGTCAGTGCCTGATATCAGAAGTTTCCTTGGCTTAGCGGGATACTACAGAAGATTCATTGAAGGATTTTCAAAGATTGCTAGACCGCTTACCCAGCTGCTAAAGAAGGAGAAGAAGTTTGAATGGACTGAAGCTTGCGGCGAGCTTTCGAGAATTGAAGAAAAGATTGACGACCCAAATGCTTGTTTGCGGATATTGAAGGCTTTGAGATCTATTGTGATGCTTCGCGGGGTCTTGGTTGTGTCTTGATGCAGGAAGGTAAGGTAGTCGCTTTGCGCCCAGGCAATTGCGACCACATGAGGAGAATTATCCAACCCATGACTTGAAATTGGCTCTTGTTGTGCATGCTTTGAGTCGTGGAGGCACTATCTCATTGGAAATCGTTGCGAAATCTTCACAGACCACAAGAGTCTGAAATACATCTTCACCTAAGCAGATCTCAATCTAAGGCAAAGAAGATGGTTGGAGCTGATAAAGGATTATGATGCGGGCATACATTACCATCCTGGTAAGGCGAATGTGGTTGCCGATGCGCTGAGTCAAAAGAGCTACTGCAACAATTTGATGGTTCAAGAGGGTCAGCCTGCTCTTCATGAGGAATTTCAGCGTTTGAATTTGGGGTTGGTGGAGGAAGGATCTGTTGCTGCTTTAGAGATCCAACCAACTCTGGTGGACCAAATCAAGAAGATGCAGAGGTCAGACAAGGAAGCTGCTAGAATCAAGGAGAGAATCAAGGAAGGTAAAGCCCCAGGATTCTCAGAGGATGAGGAAGGGATAGTGTGGCTTGGAAAGAGTATCTATGTGCCGAATCAGAAAGAGATAAAGCAGTTGATACTGAAGGAAGTGCATGAGTCAGCATATTCGATCCATCCAGGCAATACCAAGATGTATCATGACCTTCGAAGTGCTTATTGGTGGCCAAGAATGAGAAAGGAAATTGCAGAGTTCATAGCCATGTGCGATGTGTGCCGAAAGTGAAAGCTGAACATCAGAGGCCAGCAGGTTTGTTGTAGCCATTAAAGGTGCCTGAATGGAAGTGGGAAGAAATTGGGATGGACTTCATTACAGGACTTCCGAGGACCAGGTCAGGCTATGACTCGATTTGGGTTGTCGTTGATCGGTGTGAAAGTTGCACATTTCATTCTGTGAAGACAACCTATAAGGAGATAAGCTTGCAGAGTCAGTATATGTCAAGGATTGTGTGTATGCATGGCGTGCCCAAGAAGATTGTTTCGGATCGGGGCACCCAATTCACATCTAGATTTTGGCAAAAGTTACAAGAAGCATTAGGCACCAATCGAACTTGATCTGACTTATCATCCCAGACGGATGGATGACCGGTGGCGGGTGAACCAAATTCGGAAGATATGTTGAGAGCTTGCGCATTGTCCAATCTGACGATTAGGATCGAGTTTGCCATATGCGGAGTTCTCTTATAACAACAGTTATCAAGCCAGCCTGCAGATGTCACCGTTTGAAGCTTTATATGGAAGGAAGTGCAGAACACCTCTCTGTTGGCACGAGACAGGAGATCGCCAAGTCTTCGGCCCGGATATTCTGCAAAAAGCTGAGGAACAAGTGAAGATGATTCAAGAAAGGTTGAGGACAGCGCAGTCAAGGCAGAAAAGCTATGCAGATAATCGCAGAAGAGAGTTGACCTTTGCTCCTGGTGATTATGTGTATCTGAAAGTATCCCCTCTCAAAGGAATGCACCGATTCCGAGTTCGTGGCAAGTTGGCACCGAGATTTATCGGACCTTTCCCAATTCTAGCTAGAAGTGGGGAAGTGGCGTATCAGTTAGAGTTGCCACCGCAGCTGTCGAATGTGCATAATGTCTTCCATATGTCGCAGTTGAGAAAGTGCCTCGGAGTGCCTAAAAGTCAGAGGCAGTTTGAAGATGTTGAGCTGCATGAAGATCTGACCTATCCTGAGTATCCCATTAGAATTTTGGATGAAGCTGAGCGCAGAACAAGGAACAAGTCGATCAAGTTTTGCAAGGTTCAGTGGAGCCACCATCCAGAAGAAGAAGCCACCTGGGAGCGCGAGGAGGATCTTCGAGCGGAGTACCCCAGCCTTTTTCCCTGGTTAGTCCCAAATCTCGGGGTCGAGATTTTCTGTTAGTGGGGTAGGTTTGCAACATTCCAATTTTTAGTTTCCTTGTGCTTGAATTTCAAAATCCGAACCCGTGGTATTTTATTCGAATTTAAACCAGATTAATTTGAATTTTCAAAATCAAAAGGATTTAATATGATTAATCTAAACTTCAAATTAATTATTTATTATTTTATTTGGATTCATTGTGCTTTATTGAATTTTTATGTATTTTTGGAGATTTATTTGAATTTATTTGCTATTTATTTGAATTATTTGAAGTTTATTTGGATTATCTGGAATCTCTTTAATTCCTAAAGCCTATTTTCTCTTCGGGCCAAAACTCCTATTCATTCTCCTTGGCCCATCACTGTTTCTGCCCGGGCCGCTTCCTTTTCCCAGCCGGCCCAATGCACCGAAACCCTAAACCGCTCAGCCGTTGGATTTCGATCCGACGCTCCGCGCTCGCCACGTTCTCTCGACGAAACCCAATCCGCGCCGTTTCTTGGCCGTCGATTTCAGATCCAACGGTCGTCCTGTGCCGCTTTGCTTCAACGCAGCCGAGAAACCCTAACATCTATGCCGTTGGATGCCAATCTGATGGCCGTGCCCCATTCCGGGATCCACCGTTTGATCTTGATCAAGCGGTCGGCAAACATCCGCGTCACCAGACCCGTGCCGCCGCCCGTGTAGCCCTAACCCTAGCACCGCCCTCGGCTTCTGCGCCTTTTCCGCATTCCTAGGCTATTTAATGCCCGCGTCGACCCGTCCTCGAGGTTCCCCTCCTCCCGCTGCCCATTTTGCCCTAGGGCTGGTCGCCCGAGGCGCCGCCGTTGCGCCGCACGCCCTCATCGGAGTTGGCCGCCGTCCCGTGCACTTCTCCGCCGTATATCTTCACCGTCGATGAGCCTCCGCCGCTTTTCTTGGTGCCGTTGAGTTCACCTGGTGATCTTCTTCCTAATACGTGCTCGCTCGTGCTCGATCCGGTACTCTTCCGCCGTTTGGCGCGTCGTCGTCCCCAGCGCCGGTGGAATAGCGCCGCCCCCTCGCCGTCGGTTTCTTCAAGTCTTCTCTGTCGTCGTATCATCGCTCAGCGACCGGATCTGTGCCACGTACACTCTGGTATGGCTCCTTGCCGCAGCTTATCTATCCGCCGATAGATTTTCATCGTGTGGCCAGTGGTGCGACGCGTGGCCATGCCGCCTGTGCCAGCCAACCGCCGTGTCATCTCCGCGTGTTCGCCCGTGTCCGCCGCGTGGCGCCGCGTGTTACCCACGTGTCGCCATGTCGCCGCCGATCGCCGCGTAGCCGTGTGTCTACCATGTGGCGCTCGCGCCGCCGCGTCCACACCGACCCGCCGGGTGGCGCCACGCGGCACGCCACGCTTGCACCACATCGTCGCCACCGTCCTCCCTAGGTCCACGTGGCTGCCACATCGGCGCCACGTCAACACTAATTCGCCTGTGGTTTGCCACGTCACTGCCACATCGGCGCCACATCAGCACTATTTCGCCCATGTCGCCACATCACGCCATGTCCTCGCCACATCACCGTCACGTCAGCCCTATTTGCCCCACGTCCGCCATGTCACCGCCGCGTCACAGCCACGTCGTCTCCACGTCAACCCTAGTCCGCCACGTGCCAGCCACGTCTTCACCCGTCGCCCCGCGTCTCCCTCGGTGAACCGAGTCCACCGTGAGCCAAGTCGCTGACGCGTGGGTCTCATTTGTCAGCCGCATGGATTTTCTTCTTTTCCGGTGTTTTTTCCCGAAAATCCGATCCAGCCAATCAGCGGTCGACACGTGTCACCCCTTAGTGATTTTTCTGATTTTCTTCCCCGAGAAACTTCCGAGAGCCCGTTCTCCTCCGTTCGAACTCCGATTCGCGTGATTGAAATTTCTAAATTCATCTAAAATCATGCTCTATCTGCCAGTATCCTTTTTTTGATTTTTGGATTTTATTTGAATTTATTTTATTTATTTGGTTCTCGATTTACGTGTAGACGACGCAGTTGAAGTGCAAGCGGATCCTTCGAAAGAAGTAGCACCAGCGGGAGGAGTGGAAGGCAAGTCTTCCTTGACCATATTGATCCCAAGTTTATGAAAATATTATTTTGTTTTAAATTATTGCATGCTTATTACTTTGCGTACCGTACTTTAATGCCATTTTAATGTTTAGTTATATTCCATCTTGTTATGCCCACATTGATATTAATCTTGCATTGTGTTCTGACCACCTTCGTTGGAGTTCGATTGCTTGTTTAGCCTTGGAGTGGCTACCTCCCGTCTCCTTATCTTTTTCCTCTCATCTTTTGCTAACCTTTCCTCGTGTTGCTTGGATGGAGGTCGAGACGAATGTCGTGGAGCTGGTCGCAGAGGCCGAGGTCGTGGTCGTGGTGGCGATGCCGCAAGAGCGATAAGCCGTCGAGCAGCGAGATTCCTCGAGCGGCGAGTCGGTCGGAGGAGGAGTTGCCGCCACCGGTTCAACCTCGGATAGCGGATATCACGCAAATGATGGCGATGCAGCTCAGCTTTTGCAAGCCCTTGCTCGAACATGGTGAACAATCGGCTGACGGCCGCAGATGCGATGATGCAACCACAGTCAAAGCTTGGAGAGTTCATGAGGACGGACCGCCTACCTTCGGGAGCGGTGAACCTTTGGAGGTAGATGGTGGTGAGAGATGTTGAAGAAGCTAGTTGGCTCGGTCCGATGACCACGGACAACCATTGACACATTAGGAAAATTTGTTACTGTAATTAATGGTAATCAATTTGGTATGGGACGAGAGAAATTGCTTAGCCATGCTTAATCACATCGGTACCTTACCATTATGGAAATTCTTTGAATTTGATTCAAAATTAAACTGTGAAATTATGGCAATTGGTGTTGCTGTTATTTAATTGAAAATAAAAATAAAAAATGGTTTAGACCAAGGCGGATGGTTGTATGGTGGGTGTGGGATGCACAAAATTTTAGAATATGATTGTTCGCTTGACCAATTAAGGACCGGTCGTGTGTTACCTTGGACCATGCTATACAAGTACAACCACATGTCTATATGGGTATGACTGGCTAAGTAATTTATGCGATGTCGTTATCGGCCGCCATTGGGTTGAGTGGGGTGTCGGGTAGACCTTGCAAGGCGCAAGAGGGCTTCAGATCTTGGCGGATTTAGCCCTAACAACAGTGAAACCTTAGCGAGGCGGTTGGTAGCGATGTCGTGCATTGTAACGGCCTTGTCATGATCTCCCTGCCGACACACCAAAGGAAGTGTGTCAATAGCTTGGCAAAAGGGGTTGATCATGTCGTGTGGGTAAAGTGTACACACTCTGCAGAGTTAAAACTACTTGAGTAGCCGTGCCCACGGTTAAGGGCAGACATGGAACGCTTTCACATAGTAGATTTTATGGTTTTGGTTTTAAATGGAAAAATGATGATTTTGGTTTAATTGAAAATGTGGTTTGGGAATCCGTGAGTGGTTGGAACTCCCGGATTTTAGTTTGACGGTTGGAGCCAACCAGGTGGTTGGAACCTAGAAAATTGTTATACTTCAAATTTAATTATTTATGTTATTTACTTTTTGTTAAATGCTGCTTTATGAAATTAATATTTGTATTTCGTTTTTAATTCTGCTTTACGCAAAATGAAACCTATATGCCTTCCTTTATTCAAACCTTGCATTTAGTTATTTGCATTAAGTTTCCAAGACTTGCGGAGTATGTTGCATACTCACCCTCGCTTTTCATGGCGGGGCTGCTTATTCTATAAAGCAGATGAGGAGATCAGATATGGCTATCCAAGAGCCTGCTCTCCACCGTTCGATATCTGCGGTGAAGGCTTTGCAGAGGAGGACGACCCGGACTTCTAGGGAGCATACCCCAGTCGGTTGCCTGTGGACATGCTGATTGGCTCTTTTTGTTGCTACTTTTTCGCTGCTACTTACTCACTTAAGCCGTAAGGCTCGATACTTGTAATAATGTGATGATGATGTTTACTCTCTTTTACTTTGCTGATGTTAATTACTATGTGATATGTCTATGTTATCATCACTGTTTCACTGTGTATGCTAGCTGTTCCTGGACTAGCACGGATAAAACACAGAGGGATCAGATTTGGTAATCCAGATCCCTACAGCAGCTATGTGAAGAGCCATGTTCCCCGCCGCGGTGGCCTCGTGCACGCCACATCGTCCATCTTGAGCACTGAAGAACATGTTAACACCGCTTATTCGCTGCTGGATTCCAACGTGCTATCGCTGGCGATGGCGGCGACGTCTGCGAATTGTACGAGATTAAGAGCCGCAGAGTCGCCGCAGCGAGGGCGCGCCAAGAGCGTCACGTGGGATAACAATAGGGGATGTTAGGCAAGGCTGAGAGCTAGCTGTGACGGAATGATTTTTGTATTGGATTGACACATACTTCCAAAGTGTTCTATTGAATTTACAAATTTGCGTAGCCCATAATACGTTATACTAGAGAATAACTTACTAATCAACTAATAATTTAAATTTACTAATAAACCAACAATCTTATATGCAATTATACAGTAATATTTCATGGTTCTTACAATTTACTCATTAATCGATAATAATCTATACCCCTTTATAATTCACCAGTTAAATCTTTTCTACATCCACACAGTTTTTTGCACCCAAAAATCTCCCTTCCTCAAAATAAAGCGCTAAGATGTATTATCACACCACTTCATCAAATCTAATGGTCCAAATCATTAGGTTCATCTATCCTCTAATCTAATCTAATCGCTTTCCTCACACCGCACAAATCACGCTGAATTGTTCCCTCGCCCGCTTGATTGCACAAATCATGGCCGACGCCCCGCACCTCGTCCTCGCCTCTCTGCGCGGTGACCCTCCTCTCCTCCTCCTCCACGCCGTCCCACCACGTCTCCCACGCTCTCGCCAACCTCTCCCTCGCCCTCGCCCTCGCCGACCCAACTTCTCGGCTCCTCCACCCAATCTCCTTGCGCCGCCCACGCCCCTCTCTGCGACCGGCGCCGCTCCCCACCGCGGTCCTCCCTCCTCCGCGCTACTACGACCACCCCCTCCTCCCACTAACCACGCCGCCGCGCCCCCCCGCGCCACCACCCTCTGCCTCCCCTCGCCTGCCGCCCTCCGCCTCCCTCACGCCCACGACCACCCCGTCTCTCTCGTCCTTCACGCCCTTCGCCCCATCATTGCTCGTTGCCGCCGCCGACCTTGCCCTGCACATTATCTCCGACCGCAACTTCCCTACCGCAGCCTCCGCCTCCTCGCGGCCAGGTGCTCGCAGTAAACGATCTCCTTCAAGGATCTGCGAGTACACCGTTCAGATCCATTTCTTCGATCTCTTCTCTCGCGCGTCGTCGCGCGTCATCCTCCTCCTCCAGATCTTGACGGCATTTGGCGACGCGATGGGAACGCGACTTCTCGTGGTGGCACTGCTCGTCATGCTCGCCGTGTCGGCGGATGGCGGCGTCGCCGACTTCGACTTTCGCAGCAACGACTTCGGACGTCTTTGGAGGAGCTGCCCGTCGCTCAAGCCCTTTTTCATTCAATATAACCAACTCACTGACATCAAAATTTCCTTTGTGTTTTTTCAGATATGAGAAAAATCTTTCCATTTGGGCTGTTTCACTTGGGTGGCGATGAAGTAAATACAGGTTGGCACGCTGCTCTTGCCTAATGGAAGACACTGTTAGTAGGAATGTAGGATGTTGCAACTTTTGAAAGTGAAACAATTTTCTTCCAATTAAAAACCTACATGAGAAAAACATCTTATTTATAGGAAGTGTGGAAGACAATCTTATGTGTATCCAATAATGCTTTTACCTAACAGAGCTGGCTGCATCATAACTATAATTTAGGTTCCTTTACGAATCAGTTTAAATTCTAAGCTGTATGTGCCTTTAAAAAATCTGTATGCTATTTTCCAGAAAACTTAACTTGATCTTGCGAGATTGCCACATAGATAGGTTCCTACCAATTCAGTAGACTTTTTTTTGTAACTGACAAATACATGACGATTGATGTGGCTGGTAGCACTTCTCTTCTGTTTGCTGAAATGGACATTGCCGTATTTTTTTCCATGTATCAGCAGTTCACCGCATTGGTAATTAATACAGCATCGTGCATTTGTGCTAAATAGATGTTGATACATAAATGTTCTATTGTGTTATTGGTTGTTTTTTGTCCTGAATTTTTTCCCAGCCTCATCCTAATATCCATCTCAGGTTGCTGGAATGTAACACCCCATGTGAGGCAGTGGTATGAAATGTTATCTATGCACTAGGTTTTGTAGACGGTTTATCGATCTTCTGCTAGATGTTGCCTTCCTTTTATTGCTGAACACCACCTATTCCAGGCTTGATGAACACAACATGACTACAAAGGATGCTTACAAATACTTCGTGCTAAAGGCTCAAGAGATAGCGATTAATCTTAATTGGATTCCTGTAAATTGGTCCGCCCTTTACACCCTTCCTTACTTTTCTTTTTTTTTAATAAAAGAAATGAGCTTTTTTAAAAAATTTTGTGGCATGCTGCCATCTTCATCCTGCAGGGAAGAAACCTTCAACTCATTCAAAGAAGACCTCAATCCTCTAACTGTAGGTTTCTGCAGGTTTCTTCATCCTGCAGGGAAAAAATACTTCCTATAGGTTTCTACTCCAATCCTGGAGGATGGAATGGAGAAAGGGAAGAACTCCAATTCTGGCTTAGTGTCATCATTATTCTTAATTCAAAATTTCTAAATTGCACATGAGCAACCAATTTACTGACCCAGCTGTTAATTTGGCTTGCTGTTGAACCAAATCGAAAGAAAGAAAGAAAAAAAAGAAACTGCCTCCGGTTTGGGCAGATAAAAATGGTTTTCCCCTTCAGCAAAAGTATTGCATTGCACTGAAGATTATTAGTTAAGAGCATCTCACTGAAGCTTATTATGTTTATGAGCAGTAAGTAGCTTAACTGCTTAAGGCTTTCACTCAGATTTCTGAGGCTTCTGGTTGCTCTCCTGCCACAGCCGACCACTGCAGATGTACCTCTGAACTCTTGTTTTCTGAAAAGGATGTGCTGAATTGTGCAAGTGTATATTCTTGCAGGCGGCACACGCATATATAGATTTGACCATGAATGCTAAACTGCGACAAAAATGTCTCCACTCCAAGGACCGAGGCACAGGTATATTCTATAGATGAATTCAGTGCTAATAGTCACAGCACATCTTATTTTCAGGTCCTGGCTGTTCTTCGGTTGGAGGTGGGGCTTTCACGGAGCTAGGCCCGTTTTATCCTAGAGGAGATGGTAGAGGCCTCAGATTAAACAAGAAGTCGTGGAACAAAGGTTGAATTTTTGGTTGTCATCTCCCCATCCCATGTTTCACTGAAAGAATAGGGTAGTTCTTGATTCTAAGTTTGTTGTTTTATCTTTACTATTGCAGTGTCCAATCTTCTATTTGTCGAATCACCGGCTGGAGTTGGATGGTCCTACTCGAACACATCATTGGATTACAATACTGGAGATGAGCGGACTGGTAAGTTGTTGTGATCTTGTGTACATCTTGAGGAACTATTGGCCTGAAAAGGTTGATCTGACTGTATGTATGCAGCTAATGATATGTACAGATTTCTGTTGGGATGGTACATGAAGTTTCCAGAGTACAGATCAAGAGAGCTATTTCTTACTGGAGAGAGCTATTCAGGTAAAAAAGTATTTCAAGTGCAAATTATTTTTTACATATTCATTTTTAATTTGCTCGTCTTGCATAGAGAGTGGTTTGCCAAGTGAAGCTCCATACGGTCAAGCCGCTGAGTCAAGGCCTGAACCCAATCAGGAGCACGACTGGCCCCAGAGCTACCGGTGGTACTGGAGGTACTCCCAGAAGTGGCACCTGTCTTATGAAGACGCTTCCGGCACTGCTGAATGGTGTGGCGATCTTCTTGCATGAATTCTGCTGAGTCACCGAGCTGCGGTGTAGTTGCCGATGGACCCCCGCGACAGAGCCTCTCTTGCGGCAGGAGGGGAGAGCGAGGAAGAGGCAAGTCGTGGATCGAGGAGGAACCTCCAAACGCTTAGCACGCAGAGCAAAGAGGGAGAACGCCACGAAGACGGGTCTCCTCTGCACGGGCCTGCGTCAGGGCCTCCACCATGGACGGGAGCGGCGAGCGGGCCAGAAGCTGAGCACGGAGTGGCTCAAACTCCGGGCGAAGCCTGGTGAGGAACTGGAAGACCCGAGCTCCAGCACGATGATCCCGGAGGCGAACACACTGGCCACAGGAAGTGTCAGGTGGAGGCTCCAAAGCGTCGAGCTGGCGGTACACGTCACTGAACCGACGATAGAAGTCATCCACAGTGGAATCCTGCTGCTGGAGAGTCTCGGCCAGGCGTAGAAGGGAGGTGTAGAGAGACTGGTCGCCGGCCGGTCTTGGGCAAAGACGTACTCCCACATCACACAGGCAGAATCCAGGTTGACCACGTCAAGCGCGAGGTCAGTGCGCATGCTGCCAATGAGGGCAGCGACAGCACGAGCCTCCGAAGCACACCAATCCTCTAGACGCTGAAAGGCGGCGGTGTAGGCGTCAAGAGTACGCTCGAGGCTCTGCAAGTGGCATTGTCGACCGGCCGAGGTTGACTGAATCGGAGGCAATGGGTGGTAGGATCAAGGCCGGTGAGATGCCCCCAAAGACGCTGGCTGTCGAGGTAAACACGAAGCAAGGTGGACCACTCGCGGAAGTTGGTGCCGTCGAACTGAATCTGCGGAAGTGCGACCGGTCTAACAACACGAGGAGGGGCCGCCATGACAGCAGAAGAAGAGCCCGTGGCCAGAGGGCACGCCGATGATGGAGCAAAACCACACCTAGGGAGAAGTAGATCCAGAGGAAGCGAGCGGAAGAATCGGCAGAGCAGCAGAGCAAAGAATCGGCGAGAAAGAGAGGACGAAGGGAGAGGCCGGAGGACAAAGCAGACGAGGAAGCAATCGGCGCCGGCGCGCCAATGGCCGGCGAGGCAGTGGGCGCGAGCCCCGGCAAGACGGTCCCAGTAACGGCCGGAGGAGGCGGTATCCAGCGGCGCGGTCAAAGTGAGCGGTGGCGCGCCCAGAGGTGCAGAATCAGCGCCTTGGGTCCAATGTGGCCGAGGTGGCTCGAGTCCAGCGACGCTGGGCGGCGGACGGCGGGCGAAGGAGGTGGCGCGACGCGGAACAGGGGCGCGAAGGCACGAAGGGAGAGAAAAAGAGGAGGAGGAGGGCGCCGGGGCTCCGGCGATGGCGGCGATCTCGTCGGCGGCAAGCTGGAGAGGCGGCGGCGACTGCAGTTGAGGAAGGTAAAACCCTAACCCTAGTGGTCTTCTGATACCATGTTAGAAATGCAGCTTGTCATTCCTCAAGGGTCCAATGGGCTAAAATACATATACAGTGGAAGAGGTAAAAAGGCAAATAAGCCCCTATACATATAGCTAATCTAACAATTATTTCTTGAAAGCTTAAAAAAATGGCACACGTCTTCCTCATGTAGAGGAGTTTATGTTATTAATCAAGGACTCGTATACCAACAAGGATATTGACACTTGTATGAATCCTGAACAACAAAGCCAATACAGGTCCAGTTAGGAGATGAGTGGCAAGCCTAACACAAATAGATGGATACTGCAGCAGTTACTACTATTGAGGAGTTTGTTAAGCACAGATTTTATTGAATCGGTTGATGGAAATGATATTTAGTCATCTAAGGCATATCACAATGCTCAATACAAAAGAACCAAGGAGATTGATTGATTTCACTATCCTATCTGTGAAGTTTGACCGACTAAAGGCAGACTTGCAAGAAAGCATATTGCAATGGAAACTATAAGTTGTAACAAGTCCTTAATCAGTAGGTGCTTTTAGCACCACTGAACAAGGGTAACTATAAACTTTTGCAGTAATTTCAGAACTAGAGCTGTGTCTCAAAAATGAACTAGCAAACCATAATTTATTGTCACAATCAACAAAAATGAGACAGATGTGCACAAAGACGGATGTATTTGCACATTGGAAATTGGAATATCCGTTCACAGGTTCACCAAGACAAAAACAAAAACAAATTTGACACACTCCAATTTAGCCAATAGTGAAAAATATAAACTGTCTAATCTAGCTAAATGTGGTTACCACCAGCTTCTGCTAACATGAATCAAACCATCTGCTTTGCCTGGAAGGAATCAAAAGTCACTATGAGATGCCTGTGTAAATCAGATGGTGTATCATGAGAATATCGTCGCAGATGACCGGTATCTTTTGTTCGAAAGAATCAATAGTCAGTATTCAATACCTTAATTAGATGTGTGTATGCAGAGCTAGGCTGGGCTTATAAATTGCTTATTGTCCTAATGGTGGCCCTGCTCTATGCCTGCATCATCCTTTACCATCTCTGCGTCACGAAGTCTGTGTAAAGCTGGTGTAGGACGGTTGGGAAGCATACTGGCTGCAATGCGGATAGCAGCCTCTAAAGCCTCCACCTCTTCAACTCTTGCACCCACACAGTAGATATTGACAACGAGGTTCCTGAGGGCAGAGAGGTGACGGATGCCAAGATCAGGAGGATCAAATCCACACGCAGTTTGAATCTCATGCGCTATGATTTGAAATTCAAGAGTTTCAAGCATTGGCATGGCTCCTTCTTCAAACAGCAGATTCATCCAATGGACAAAATTGAACTTCTTCAGACATCTGAATCCATTGTTGCTGACAACAAGAAACCTTTCTTTGGGGTCTGCTGAATTTGAGTATAACTTAAGAAATAGTAAAGCGGGAAAATGCCCAAGGATCTGGAGGGTTTCCTGTTTCACTTTAACCTCAATATCCAGGTAGGTGAGGTTGAATAGTGAGGCCATCCACACTGGTATCTTACTGAGACACCAACCTTTGATTCCTAATTCCTGAAGGAGATGAGGAGGTGGGGACCAAGAATCCAACAAGAAATCTAGTGACCACGGACTGATTATTGTTAAATATCGAAGGTTGGACCTACCAAGTTTGACAAGCGAAGAAACAAAACTATCTTCGTATGTTATTTTATCCTTGTGTAAGCCACTGATGCGCCACGCCAATCCAAGGATTCTCAATTTGGTCAAACTGCTCAGCTCATGTAGCAAGGTTATTGGGGTAGTGCAGTCCACAAGTACAAGTGACAGAAACTCTAGAGCTTGCATGTTCCCAACTCCATCTGGCAATTTGACACGAGGAACAATTAAACATTTCAAATGCCGAAGCTTAACAATACTTGCGGGCAATTCACTTATACCAATACAGTTATAAAGATCCAATATAATCAAAAATTGCAGCTCTCCTATTTGTTCTGGAAGTGTAATATTACTTGCTTTAATCCGGAGGTATCTCAACTGAAATAACTTTCCTATATCTTCAAGATAGCAGCTTTCCAGATTCTCATTACCATCTAGATCAAGCACTCTCAGGGCTCGAAAGTTTGAAAGAGGAGGCATTTGCTCAGAGTATCTGAATATGTTCAGGGACCGAACATGAGCAGTAGCTATGGAATGTGTTGTCACGTTTTCTTGACCATTGTAGTTAAATGAGAGTCGGTGAACCCTGTCTTTCGAGAGCAATATTTGCTTTCTGTCATTAACTATAGTAACAAAATTATCTTCAACTGCCTTGGATATAATGAGATCAAGAATCATATCATGCACCCGGCATGCATACACTCTACCATCGTACTGGATATCTACTGGTTGGATCAAACTTCTGTTTATAAGTTCATTAAAATAGCATGCCCCTTCCTCTTCTAAAGTTCTTCCACCATGGACCTTGATGAATCCTTCTGCTATCCACCTTCTTATCAAATAATCCCTCTTCATCTCATAATCTTCTGGAAAAATGCTCAGATACAATAAGCAGGTCCTTAAATAATGAGGAAGATCATTATAACTCAGAGTTAGTATCATGTTCATTTCCTCAACATCAGAATTTTTCTCATGACCTGAACCAATTGAATTACAAGTCTTCATCCACTCTTCTCTAGCATATGATTTAGTAGCCAACAAACTAGCCATAGTAATGATTGCCAAAGGTAAACCACCACACTTCCTTACGATCTCAGTTGAAACTTCTTTGAGTTGATGAGGGCATTTATCTTCAGAGCCAAAAATTCTTCTGAAGAATAACATTTTAGAGTCATCTTCATTTAGCATCCTTAACTCGTATACAAGATCATAGCGAGGGGAGGAACATGACTTGGCAACAGTAGTAATTCTTGTTGTTACTAATATTCTACTACCACAAGTATTTTCAAGCAAAGCACACTTAATGGTCTTCCATGCTTGGGTCCTCCAAATGTCATCAATTACGATTAAATACCTATAAAATGAAAAGAGATAATTCAATTGTAATCTATATATAGATATATGCATGATATAATAGGAAAACTGTTTGGAAGCCTCTTATCTCACCATTCTGAGTCTAAGCTAATTCTGTTTGGACAAGTTAAATTCTATTTTTTGTTTAGTTATTTCCTATTAGGATAGGCTCATTTCAAAATAAAATGTTTGCTATTTGATGTATAAACTGCCATTTTCCTTTTCACATCATAAAAATAAAAAGTAGCTCTAATAACTAGTAGATTAAAATGATGTTTGAACAGCTTAAATAATACAAATGTTCATGAAAACACAGTTAGGAGTATTTCTAGGGAGTTTAAATAAATTTACCATACTTAGATACCTCTTGTCCTTTAGAAAATCCCTCAATTCATTGATGAGCCGCTCCTTATCACCTGATCCGGTGATGTCAATCTCATCCTTCTTGACATGAGAAAGTATGGTTTGAAAGATCCTCACCATGTCAGGATTTTGGGACAACGACACAAAAGCTCGGCAATCAAATCGCCCTGCAATGTTTTGGTAGACCTGATTAACAAGAGTAGTCTTGCCTAATCCTCCAGGACCAACAATTGACACCACCTTCATCCTCTTCTCCCCATCATTCAATGACTTGATGAGGTCGTCCCTCGGACCGTTAATACCAACAAGGCCATCCAACTCCGCATAGAGTGCAGGCAACCGACGGTCAATGGGCACCACACTATTGCCACCAGAATTAACCGCTGCATCAAGCTTATACCTCTTTCGTCTGTGGCTTGCCTCGACAATGCGAGCCTTGATCTCTTGAATCTGCTCTGCAATCTCATGGCGAGCTACAAGCTCCTTCACTTTCTGGACATAATCAAGAACGAACCCCACGATGCCGCTAGATCTCTGCGGCTGGTTGCGGAGCTGATGCATGTACTCGTCCATGCAGTCCTCGATGTCGTAGGTCATCTCCCTCACCTGGCTCCTCCACTCCTTCATCTGCGGGTCAAGCACCTCCATGTCTGCCAGCCTCTCGAGCAGAGCGTTCATGCTGCTCAGCTCGTCCTTCAGGAAGGTGATCTCACGTTTCATGCCCTTCTGCATCTTGTAGTCCTCCCCCAGTAGCGCGGCGAGCTTGGCGAGGAGCGAGTTCATCACCCAGTAGCGGCGCTCGCCATGATCCCACTCCCGTCCATCTATTGCGCAGAATCAATGAGCTGGTTGCTAGCTAGCTGTTACACCAATTGCTTGAAGCTGCTTGCAATTTCATACCTCTGAAAATCGCAAAGACCCAAGTGTCCCAAAATTAACTAAGAGAGAGAAATCAAGAGCAAGTTCCTCGCCCAAAAACAAAAAGAAAAGAAAATCAAGAACAAGTTCGTGCCATGGTACGCACCTCTTGAAGCTGCCATCCCGCACTCGTCTGTGGGTAACTAACGCTGAAAGAGATTTGGAGAAGTCGTATTAAGCGGAGGAGAGGAGAAGTCATACCCAATCTTGGGTGTTGGTCAACGCGGCCAGGGAAAAAAATGGGAGGCGTTATGTGGGTGGGGATGGAGATACGTGGCGGTGAGAATGGGGTAGACAAGGGTGCAAGACTGACCCGCGGTTGTGGTGCGCCCTCCGCCGCCCACCGCCGTGGCCGCCATCGCCGTGCCCGAGCACCTCTCGCGCATGAATCGAACGGAGAATGGCATTCGCGCCGCTCTCTTGGCTTCCATAATCCATACGGCTTGTGGGGAAGAAGAGCTTTTGGGGGAAGAATAGGGTACTAGCCGCCTGGCCAGGCCACGCACGTCGTGCGAAATTTAGAAAATTAGATGATAAAGGAGTTCGTTGTGCGAAATTTAGTTGGATAGATAATTTAAAAAATATGTTTTTTTGTTTTTTTAAAATAGGCTGCTATAAGCTAATGACGAATCTACCGATTACTAGGAGTCATTGGCTAATCAGTGTTTTTTTTAGAAAAACACAGAGGGACATAAACGTATTTTCTTTTTTCTGTGTAATTTTAGTTTTTTTAAAAAAAAGATCGATAAGACCTATTGGTGAATCTGTGTTTTGGTTTTTAGTAGAAAACAAACGTATTTTCTTTTTTATGAAATTTTGGTTTTCATTTTTTTAAAAAAAAAGGTCGTTAAGATCTGCCGACGAATCTATGAGCTACTATAAACCATCGGCGAATTTTTGTTTTTTTGTTTTTGGGAGAAAACCATGGAGAGACCTAAACATAATTTCGTTTCTCTTTGGGTCCAGTGTGCTAAAAACCGATTTCTTGGATCCTAAACATAATTTCGTTTTTTCAGGTTCATCTTGTTAAAAACCAACTGAGGACCTAAGCATAACCCGTGGAGAAACCTAAACATAATTTCAGTTTTCTCAAGTCCTTTCCATTAAAAACCGACCAAAGAATCTAAACGTAATTCTGATTTTCTTAGGACCTTTTCACGGATATGGTGACGTGCTCTCCACTATAATATATATAGTATACATTAGATGAGGAACAGCCCAAGGTTGTGGTGCAAATCTTTTTGCTTGCATTTTCTGGATTTGATTTATATTTTGATACATCTGGTGCTAAAATTTGCGACTAAAATTGGAACAATCGAAGTCAAGTGCTCCAAATCCAATAGTGCTCACGATAAAACTTTGGTTATGTGTGTCTAATTAGGGGTGGAGCTAACCCATAGCTAAGTCTCGGATCGGACTAGCTGTTCTCGAGTTATTGACAGATCCATTGGCTATTGAATATGAGTTGGAGATATTAAGCCAGTTGATTTTTATCCCAGGCCTCGCTTGGATCCTCCACTTTGTCTAATCGCAACAAGATTGTAGGATTCCTCGATGAAAAAAAGATTGTAGGATGGGTCTGTCTATCATCATTCAAATAAAATTGGCATCGTTTGCTTTTAAATTTGTTGAATCATATTTAGATCTAAATCCAATGGTCCATGTTCACCTCCCAAGAATGCTACTACTTCTCTTTATTAATCCAATCTTGCAACATTGCACACCTTTTGCCTCCTAATATCTAGCCCAGCAGCCTTGTCAGTGTCAAAGCGACATCGAGGAGGCCCACTAGCGAACCCCTTCCCCCTATAACGCTACCCACCTCCTCTTTCTTCGCCTTTGCCACTATCATCGCCATCCGCTTCCTCCTCGCACGCCGATGCCACCACCAGCCTCTAGCTCCCCTGCCCCACACTTACTCCCTGTCTCTGGTGTTTACCACTGTTGGATCCACCAGCGCCTCCTAATATTCTCTCAATCTTGTCATCTCCTATCAACTTCCACTGCCCTCTCTCAAGCCTAGAGTTGGTGGCACCTTACTGCCACCACCCACAGCCAGTCCTTCGCCCATCGAGCCTCTCTCTAAATTTGGATCCTAGTGAGCTCAAAACCCTAACCCGGGGTGAATCCTGATCCTAAAGAAGATCGTTGGAGCCTTTCGCCAGAGACAGAGGTAGGCGAGACCACGAATAATGATAAAAATCAAAAAGTTAGAAATTCGACTAAGCAAAAATTTTATTCAACAGATACCAGGCGGTGCATGACGCTGAAGCTCCCTCTGGCCACCGCCAGATGGAGCGACGTGTTGTCGTCCTTGCCCTGCATGTTCAGGATGCTGTCGAGCATGACATGGCCCTTCTTGAGGGCACACGACATGACTAAGGAGTGCCCTTGTCCATGGAGTGCAGGAAGGTCCTACCATGGCTTTCGCGGAGCTCAACAGCATTGGGGCAAGCCATTGGCAACTCGTCGACAACCCCGATGTGGCCATCAGCCTGGTAGCGCATGAGCATGTAGGATTGCCCCCTTGAAAGACTATGTGGAGGTCTATCCATATTTGTGATAAATTATTGATTTGTGTTTGAACCCATGGTGCTTAGGTTTGAGTTTGAAATGCATTTACTTTAGTCTTAAGCAATTTTGTTTTAGGTGGTTATGGTTGTGCCTTGTCCAAAATGGTCATAACTTTATCTTGAGTGGCTATAATCTTATCCAGAGTGATCATGACCTTGTTTTGAGTGGTCATGGCTTCACCACTAAGTGGTCATCTTGCTCCTAGAGAGGTCTTGTACTAGAGTGGTCGTGGGTTTTGTGACCTCTATGATGGTCTTTTTATAGAGTGATCATGATATTTGTGACCTCTAGAATGGTCATTTTCTAGAGTGGTCATGGCTTTTATGATCTTTAAGGTGGTCGTGGGCTTTGTAACCTCTAAGATGGTCTTTTTCTAAAGTAATCGTGGTATTTGTAACATTAAGTGGTCACTCCTAGAGTGCTTGTGACCTTCAAGACCACTAGAGAGGTCATCTCTAAAGAAGTTGTTTCTAGAGAGGTCGCTCTCTAGAGAGATCGCGACCACTATAAGAGTGATCATGATTACTGTAAGAATGATCTAGACCACTGCAATGGTGGTTTAGTACTCTTAGGGCTACTGTGGGAATGATCTAGTACTCTTAGGATCTCTATGGGATTGATCGTGACCACTGTGTAAGTGATCTAGACATCTAGTACTCTTAGGACATCTATAGGTGTGGTCATGATCACTGTAAGAGTGGCCTAGATCACTGTGGGAGTGGACTAGTACTCTTAGGGTCTCTATGAGAGTGGTTGTGACCATTGTGAAAATGGTCTAGTACTCTTAAGACCTCTATAGGAGTAGTCTAGTACTCTTAGGACTCCTATGGGAGTGGTCTAATACTCTTAGGATCTCTATAGAAGTAGTCGTGACCACTGTAAGAGTAGTCTAAATCACTATTGGAGTAGTCTAGTACTCTGACTCTATGGCAGTGGTCGTGACCACTTTGAGAGTAGTCTAGTACTCTTAGGACCCCTAATGTAGTTTGTCACGACCTTTGTTGGAGTAGTATAGACCTCTGTAGAAGTCATTAGGGCCACATGGAAGGTGATGAAGCATGGGCAATACTTCAAGTGGATGGATGAGATGCTAACTTGAGCTCTACTCAAGCGAAGGAGGATCATTGGATCAAGTGTTCACATGTGGAGTAGAGACTAAGTTAGTATAGTTAAAATCCATGATGTTGTTAGGTTTTGGGTTAGTCCATGTATGTGCGGAGGATTGGAGGTTACTCCTAGTGTATTATAAATTGAAGGTTGGAGGGATATCTCCAGCACCTTGGTCGGTACCTTGGTGGCTACCTTTTGGGGTGCCCTGGTTGCGAGCTAAGGTCAAAACTAAGTCTTAAAGAAGGGTTATTTAGTTTCTTTGTACTCTGTTGAACTTTGCTCACCTGAAAGTGTGGCTTTATAACTGGTCACCTAGAGGTGTGGCTTTGTAATCATTCATCTCTCAGTAGTGCAAGACATAAGTTCATCTATGTTCTGAAATCTATTTTTGTTCTTGCATTGTTGCTTAGTTTTTTATGTAACTTGAGCTGTGCTTCATCTCTTTCTATTTGTTTTGTCTCTACTGGATATAAGATGCATAAGAGGTTAAGAAATTCATCAAGAATATGTTTCAACCCAGTAAGATCCATTAGAACTTACCTTTGCCCAAGTTTTTGTCTCCATTTTGTTGAGTCTTTGATCTCTTTTGATTTTTTTCTTTCTTAATAATGAATAATTGATGGGTGAATCTTCTACAAATTATGTACCAATCATCTAGACAAGTTTTGAGTAAACTCTCAAATTCTTCTTAAGAAATCAATAGATTTTTTTAATCATTTGAGGGGTGTTTCTTGGGTTCTTTCTTGCTGTGACATGTGAGAGATTATCTAAGATCTTCTTGATCATCAAATTTTTATGAGCAAGCTCAATGTATATGTTGTGAGTTTGTTCCAGTTTTAGCGAAACCTTCCTTTTAATTGAAAGATCGAAACTTTGATATCAATCCTTGCGATTGAAGGTTAAAATAAGTTTCGCATCTATATGAAGGTGCACACAAAGTTTTATGGGATTCGGATCAGCCAATTAAGAGTTAGAACGATTCTTGATTTTGAGATTGTGCTGATTTTACAATTAATTCGAGAGTTCTATTCTTTTGTTTAGTACAAGACTAGGTGAGCTTTTTAGCTGGCTTTTCTACAAAAGTGGTTTTGAGAGCTATGCTCTTTTATCCAATGTTAGACTAGGTGAACTTTTTAGTTGGCTATTCTACTGAAGAGGTTTTAAAAGCTTTGCTCTCTTATCAAGTGTTGAACAGACTAAGCATTTTAATTGGCTTTTTTAGAAAAGAGATTTGAATATTCTTAGAGCGGAAATTTTCATTAATATTTTTGAAGAAGAAAATTTTATTTGGTTTCTAGTCACCTCCCGCTCATAGCTTTTTCGATCCTTCACCCCTAAGATGGCACGGTCTCCATCGGACGAGGCGAAGAGCAGCGCGCTGCTCCTGTCATCATCGACTTCACTGGACAACGCTGGCTTCCATTACAGTAGCAGATTAACCATCTCTGAGAATGTTCAGATGGAACAATGAGCACTGTGATACATGTTAATCGAAATTCTAATGGACACTGTTCAAGAAGATAACGAGCCTGGGCACTGGAAGACCGCAGCGAACAGAGCATTCTGCGAGCTCGGGCCAACACCCGACGCGTCCCTGCACCGGACGATCACTCTCACGGTGCGCGCCGACCTACCCGTCACCGCCAGGTACAGCGGCGACACGCCGGCCCTGTTCAGCTCCGACGAAAGCCCTGACACCACGGCCGCGCCGTGCCCGTGCCTCGCTGCGACGTACAGCGCGGTGTCCTCCACGCCGTTCTTATTGCCGAGGACGCTGCCGACTTCTCAGAGGTCGTGAGCCAACCGAACGAGGAGCGACACGGCCTCGTCGCGCCCCACCCTCGCCGCGCAGTGCAGCGGCGTGTCCTGCGCCGCGTTCCGGGAAGACAGGAGGCTCTGGTCCATGGCGCAGAGCGCCTTGACCAGCTCCACGCGCCCCTGCTCGGCAGCTATGTGAAGAGTCATGTTCCCCACCGCGGTGGCCTCGTGCACGTCACATCGTCCATGCTGAGCACCTGAAAGAACATGTTAACACCGCTTATTCGCACACTGGATTCCAACGTGCTATACGCGGCGTCGGCAGTGACGTCCGCGAATTGTAGAGTACTAAGAGCCACAGAGCTGCCGCGGCAGTGGCGCTGCCAGTAGCGTACGCAGGACAAAAATAGAGGGTGCTAGTCAAGGCTGAGAACTAGTTGTGACGGAATGATTTTTGTATTGGATTGACACATACTTCTAAAATGTTCTATTGAATTTATAAATTTGTGTAGCCTATAATAAGTTATACTAGAGAATAATTTACTAATCAACCAATAATTTAAATTTATTAATAAACCAACAATCTTATATGCAATTATACAGTGATATTTCATGGTTCTTACAATTTACTCATTAATCAATAATAATTAAAATAAAAAAACTCACCTTGTTACCTTATCCTCTGGCTCGGCCGGCTGGACTCAGTCCTCTCCGCTCCGCTCCTCGGGACTCTCGAGCGCCGCACGTCCCTCCGACTCGTGTGCTTGCCGCTGCTGGTTGGGTGGTGGCCGACTCCTCCCTCATTGGCTCATAGCCTCACCCCAGTGGCTACACGACCCGCCCCTCCCCAACTCCCCTCATGGCCCCGCCTGGCTCCTAGATGGCCAGACCAAGCGAGGCGAGGTGAGCTGCCAAGCTGGCCCCCCTCCACCTAGAAGGCGGTAGCGGGCACAGTGCCCCCTCCTCCACCCGGTCCAGCAGCGCCCCCTCCTCCACCTAGCCCAGCGGGCGACGGCGCCCCTTCTCCACCTGTAGCTCTGGCTCCAACCCTCTTCACCCGATGGCCGGCATGGTGACGGCGAGCCCGGCGCCCCTTCTTCACCCCTTGAGTCCTCTCGCTCAATGGACCATGAATTAAGGATATGAGAATTAGAGAATCGAGGAATGAGGATTAATTTGAGTTTGGGTTCAAGCGATATTGTGTCTATTTGGCTTGTGTGATTTGGTGCAACCACACCCGACGGTGGGACCTTAATCGACCTCCTTCTCTCATTTGGCTCCCACTCCCATTCCTCCTCCCGTCCTCCTCAGACCTCCCGCCCGCAGCCGCCAACTGGTGTACTACCACTGTAGAACAGCAAAAAATGGCGATGATGCTATGTGGTTTCTGGGGGTGCGACGGGCAGAGGGGATTAGATAGCCCCCTCGCACACCCCCCGTGTGTCCACCACTGGGCGCTGCCTTCTTGTTGCAGAAGTGCGATGACTTCCTGCGCATAGCCTTTGCACGCGACGAGGCAGAGAGTATGGGAATTTTTCAAAAAAAAAACTTGAGAGGTGCTTCTATACTTTTTTTTTTACAATTGTATAAATATTAAAATATAAATAAAGAGTAGATGATGATTACTTACCCCTTTATTTGTTTTAACATTTATGCAATTTATATTAAGAGGGAAAATATTGAAGCACTGCTAAAAAAAACTCACTTTTTATTAATTTTACAAAAATATGTAGCCATAAAAATTACAAAAAAGTAATACTCTGTTGTCAATTCATTCAACAACAATGCTTCTATTGTCAAATAGCAACAGATTTCTCATCGTCAAACGAACTTGTTGGCTAAATGAAGGTTGATGGGAAAGCTTTTGACACCAAATGAATTAGTGGCAAGGCCTCCGACGACAGCAGCACCGATGTAGTATTACTTTTTGTAATTTTTGTTGCTACATATTTTTATAAAATTATTTAAAAAAAGGAGTTATGTTTTAAAAAATAGAGAGTAGGGCACATGAACAGGCGTCCCATTCGGCTGCGTCGCATCTGCAGCTGAACCAGGCGCGCGACGTGGAAGTTGGAGAAGATTATGATCCACTGATCTATCAGACTGAAACTGGCTGTCCATTCTAGCATTCCAGTACATCTGCAAGCAAGAAACGACGAGGCTAGCGCAGTGATTTGTGAGTTGATTTCGTGAATCTGACTTAGGAATTAGCCGAAACTGCCATGCCGTCGTACGAGTTCAGCGCTCGTAAAACGTTAATTCCTGGAGCAAAGCGCATGCGCACGGAGCAGACGGCTCTGAAGAATTCAGAGAAGATTGAATGCCGATGGAAGGTTCGATGTCTGCAGCAGCAATGGTCGTCTGATCGATGCTTGCCATTTGCCAAGGTGCCATGCTGAAGACCATGGACACAAGGATCATCGATCCTCTTGTTTGAGCGGTTGAGCTGGATGGAAGCACTGTCGACGTTGTTGCTCGACGTCGGCGTCATGCTCAACAACTTGTGCCGTTAGAGGTGTATCCAGAAAATTAGAAGGAGGGGACTAAGACTAAAACATTGAAAGCCTAACAAACCAACCATATTCAAAGTTTGTAAACATTTGTTTAACAGTCACATATAATATAAGTGCCAGAATAATAAAGGATAATATAATTGAGATCGCTGTAGGCGATCTGGGATTGTTTTATTGGGTCTATTTAAGAGGGAATATGAGATGCTTGCTGGGTCATGGGTGAGGATTCAGTCCACCCGCGCCCCGGCTATAGATACGCCACTGAGTGCCGTGCGTTACTTGAACTGTCGAACAAACCACAAGCCCACAAGGATACACTGGCTGGGAACTTCTGTTCACTGACATGTGGGGGCAAAGGCACCTGTCCTTATAACGAGACAGTAGGTGAGGATTGAGGAATCTCTCAACATTCCCACCAACCACCGTTGGTAGATTTTTAGAAGCAGGGCCTTAGCAGTTGTTAAAATTGCACTATCTTCTCTTGTTTAGCATTGACATGGTGTGTAAGCAACAAAAAACCTGTGGAAATCTATTAGTGAAACTAATCATCAACTGGCCATCAACCGTGCATCACACGGGCTATATAGTTTTCATCGCAAGCATTGGGTGCTACATTCCAAATTTTACTTATGATGTTTTATGTATTATTCTTCCAACTTCAACTATTTTCCTCCAGCTTTACTCCTCTCTTTTTTCCGACGATGCCAAACTTTACGATGGTAGATGATCACGCAGTTTATACGGTGCCGCTCAGTTTATCTCTAGCTTCAACACATGCTTTCGTTGAACTGTCTCTACATTGAGTCATCATGCAAATCACTGTTGTTAATTAATGGAAGCTTATGAATCCAAAACTTGTACCCCCAATCAGAGGCGGAGATAGATCTTGGACTGCCCAGGTCTGAACCCGAGGTCTACCATAACAAATCCATGTAAAAATAAGTTAAAAAATTAATAAAATTCTAGTTTAGTTTAAAACTGTGTGGTTCAGCTAAGGTATGGACCTAAGCTTGCTCCGTCGCTGCCCTCAATTTGGTTGCCACAACCAAAGCTGTTGACACTGCCATACTAAGGTGTACATGAACTTGTGCCTAGTCTCCTATGAATGCTCCGTTCGATTTCCAACTTGTGTTCTCTCTTAATCTTTAGCATGATCTGTTTAGCACAGTAGTACACATAGATGCAATATATTCTTTTTTTTCACTGATTAATGTGGAAATTGTTGGGTACATTTTTTTAATCTTTTTTCCCTCAGCGTGGGAATTTATAGATTTTTTCCTTCAAATTATGTGGGAGTTTCAAGCCATTTATCATATTATTAATGAACTCTCAAGCTAACTTCTATTCATGGCATAGCAACCGGAAAGATGAATAATTTAACTTATAATACCTACAATGTATTAGTAATTAACGAATACGCTTGGATTTGGGAGCAAAATGTGTTGTACTTTTAGATTTCCAATGAAAGCTATATATCTACATAGAACAAATTTTCTTGGAAATATCTAAGACGTTACAATTAGGATGGATGTGTTAGATCATCTTTTGTCTATCTACCGTGGGGATTTTTGCTCTTTTGCTCCTTAGGGCATGTACAAAAGGTATTAATTGCTGGCTTTAAAAATTGCCACATAGGCAGGAAAGCTGACGTGGAGGGGAGAGATGGGAAGGAGAGATAAACAGTCATTGTAAGTCATACACATAATATGATCTATGGTTTACATATTTTCTTTTTGATTAATCTACGAATTTCTAGATTTTTTTTGTATTTCTCTGATTAACTTTGAAATTTCTAGTTTTTTACCTTGTAGAATTAACGTGGGGGTACGGAGGTACCTAGAGGAGCCTCCAATTAGTAAATATAAAAATTATCACTATTATAATATTTTTGACAATAAGCTCAAGTACAAACTTTGTTTTACTTCCTTCGTTGCAAAATATAAACCTTGAGTGCTTTTCCCATCTTATGGCAAACTATTTTTTTTTCTGAATTTAGGTCAAGAGCTCTTGTATTCACTGTTAGAAGGTATAAAGCCCTAGCCATGTCTTTCGTCAGTCATCCTTAGAGCACGTACAATGATAGAGATGTCTACTATCTATATACTCCTCCATATCATCTAAAAACAAAACTGAAGACAATTTCTACAATAGAAGACATTCTAAGGTTGGCTTTTCAAGATTTTACAATATTTTAATTATGGCATGAAAAAATGTATATTATAATTAAACAATAACTCCTGTAATATTATTTTATGATATTTATATAGTCGTCTCTTTTCGAAGAGACACCTATACTCTCCCCTCCTTATCTATTCTTCGTGTCAACAAAAATCTTACATAGCAAAGCATATAGACGACTGATATCGCATCATTATACATGCTCTTATTGCAAGACATAAGACACGGTATAAATTGACGTTTATAGATTGCATTCAAGAAGATAAATGATTCGTTTGCAACTTTGTATGCTTACCCCGTTGGGAAGCCAGAATATTGGTTAAGAACAGGGTGTTATATGATAGATTGCATACAGGAAGATAAATGATTCGTTTGCAACTTTGTATGCTTTCCCCGTTGGGAAGCCAGAATATTGGTGAAGAACAGGGTGTTATATGAAACATTTTCTATCTTGCCTTCAATCCCATCCGATTTCTTCCGGTTCCAGTGTGGGCGCGCCGGGGACGGCAATTGCATCGACGCCAAGAGCAAAAATAATTTCGAATCGTAAGTTCCAAATCCAATCCTCCGTTCTTTATTTTTTTATCAGATCGCTCTACCGCCCCTCGTAGATCGATCTCGTCAAAGAAATTCAGTCCCCGACGCGGCGGTGCCTGCCGAAGCATGCGCTTAAGTTGTTCGACGATTTGCCTCAGTAAACTCGAGCCAACGTCGCAATCCCACGGTGTACATGTTAATTCCGTTCTGCTCTTGAGGAAGCAGTGCGGGCTGCCGGATTTCCACCACCATTTCTGTTCTTCGTTCCGCATCGGCGGGTGATTAAGTGATTCATTTTTGATTTCAGGATCGTATGATATGGCCGCCCTGATCAGCGTACGCACCAGTCCGAGGCATTCACTAAGTATTCCTCAGCTATATTCGGTTCGTTCGTTACAGGCTTCACGATTGGCAATAAGGTTTACAGAGCCATCGTTTCTTTCTTGTAAACTTCGTGAGACTCGTCCGGTAGTACCAGCAGCACTGGAGGTCTCGAAGGACACCCCCTCTGCTGGCTTGGCCAATCGCCGGCCTTCTGAAGGTTGCTAATGAGAACCCCTCCTTTTTTTAAGTGATTAATGCACGTCTCTGCAAGTTGCAATGTTGCAAAGCTTAGATTGTTGTGTGACTTGTTCTTTGCCTGCTTGTGTTCAGAGGTTCTTGAAACATGGCGCAATGCTGATGCTGTGTGCTTCGATGTTGATAGCACAGTCTGCCTGGATGAGGGTATCGACGAACTTGCTGATTTCTGCGGGGCTGGCCAGGCTGTTGCTGAGTGGACAGCGAAGTAAATGACATGCTTTGTGGGTTAATTCACGTTGAGTGTGTTAGTGCCTTAGTGCATGGAATTTTTTGGAAGTGCTAACATTGATTTTTTATGTTCTTAGGGCAATGACGGGAAGTGTTCCATTTGAGGAGGCTCTTGCTGCCAGGCTGTCTTTAATCAAGCCATCCCTGTCCCAAGTTGAGGACTGTTTGGAGAAGAAACCACCGAGGTAAGCTTACCCAAGTCCCAACTTCAAGTTAATCGGAGATGTTAGTTACTCTTTTACATGCAATGTTTAGCTTTCGTGTTTTGGATCTTGTCAGGTACCGCGCTTCTGCAATTTACCTTTTGGAAAACTATGAGATGCTCTTTTCCTGTTTTTTTTTATATGTAGATGAACATAACAGAATGTGCTTAGGAACACTAACTGATTTTACTCAGTTTCTGTTTTGATGCTAATAAGAAAAATGTGTAGCTATGGTGGAAGTTATAGAAGCAACGACAATGTAACCCTTTTTACTGATTTGCCTCATGTCTTATCTAGAGATATCCTAAGATTTCTCCAACTACAGAACAAAGCCAAGATCGAACTCATTAGCCAATTATTCATCGCTGCAACAGATGCAATTTTATGTTACATACACTGTTCATTTTCTTAGTTTACTCACAGGATTACCAAAAGCAATGCTTCTTGATCTGCAGGATTTCTCCTGGAATTGCTGATTTGATCATGAAGCTGAAGGCTAATAATATTGATGTATTCCTTGTGTCAGGAGGTTTCCGACAAATGATCAACGTACGTCATTCCACTCTAAGATTGCACTTCTTGTAGTTCTGGGATAGTAGAACATGGTTAATTTTTGCCTCTCTAAAACATTATTCAAATTTCGATGCATGTTATACTCTTTTGCCGCACAAAGCTTTACTTTAAAGGTGTCTATAGTTTGAATTTGGGCATGAGGTTATTCAACCTATATTACCTTTTGCAATAATAAACAAGTATATGTTTCTTCTGTAAGACTTTTGATGAATATTATGTACTACAACTGATTTTTCACATATATGTAATACGCAATGGGTTATCATGGAATGGTTATAATTTGATATTTTGTATATCATAAAGCAGTCCTCAGTTTTCCATTTGACTTGTTTCCAGCCTGTGGCATTTGAGCTTGGTATTCCTCCTGAAAACATCATTGCAAACCAGCTGCTATTTGGAACTTTTGGAGAGTATGCTGGATTTGATCCTACAGAGCCCACTTCACGAAGTGGGGGTAAAGCACTAGCAGTCCAACAAATAAGACAGGTCTGTTGTAACTATCATTTGAGTGGATACACAACTCACAAAAAATACAAGAAGTCAACTAGGTGGATTGGTCCGAGTGAATAGAAAAAAAAAGCGTGTGACATTTGGTATTTGCTCTTTTGACATCTTACAACACTGCTTACCATCTTTGATATTTCTGTGTGTTCAGGACCGTGGTTACAAGATGCTCGTTATGATTGGAGACGGTGCAACTGATCTTGAGGTATAGAACTAGATAATGCCTTGAATCTTCTCACTCCACTTCGGACAATACATATAAAAAATGATTATTTTGGTAAAGGCACTCCACTTCGGACAATACATATAAAAAATGATTATTTTGGTAAAGGGCAGGTACTGAACTTAAGTTCATTTCTCTAATGCTATGGTCAAAGATATGAAATTGGTCAATTGTTCTAGTCTGATTCGTTTTATTGACAAGATGTGCAACTCCTTTGCCACTGTTTGTGTATGGAAATAGAGGTGGTAAGCATAGGTGCATTTGCACCTGCTATCTGCCACACGGTTTATGAAGCAACTTAACAGGAGAGTGAACTTCTGCCAGGAAATTGCGACAGCAAAAAGAGCTAAAAGTGCAGATCTCGAAGCTTGTGTAATATTGATGCACCATTTAGCAGTAGGACAATGCTGCTGGCTTATTAGGCATTTCAACAGTTATAGTTATTAATTTACTATGCTGTAACAATGAATGGGTCAAAGAATTCCATGACAATGAATAGTGCTGCTTAAGGGACTGTTAAAACACAAAGCTTTCAGTCTATTGACACATGACAGTTAATTTTTGTTAATATTTCAGTGAAGGAAAAAATTGGGAATGATGCGTATGCAACATAATGATATTAACTGATACATGAGTACATTTTTTTTTTGTGTCTTTGCAGGCTCGGCAACCTGGCGGAGCAGATTTGTTCATCTGTTACGCTGGTGTCCAGATGAGAGAAGCGGTTGCAGCAAAAGCCGACTGGGTCGTCTTTGAATTCCAAGAGCTAATGGCCGAATTGCCTTAGTTTGATTCTTCACAGCAGTTCTGAATCTTGCATTGTTCCCACCGAGTGACTAATGATTGTAGCTGTCATTCAAGATGTAGGTTTCACAGTCATGCTTGCATTTAATCACATTATAAATTGTAAGTAATTCTTATTTCCATCTCTCCTGAGCCGTAACTACTTTGTTGAGGTGATCCTGATTCCTGAAACTTAAGTTTGCCGGCTATGTATTGATTTTGTGAGTAAAGTATCTTGTAAGCAATTGCTTGAGACTGCCAGAATTTAACCATGTTTCTGTTTGCAATTATCACCCAACAATGTTTCCACCGAATGTGGTAGATAGTGCATGCCCTAAAACAAATGCACATGTGCCGGGTGCTATTGCTTAAAATACGTATTGCCTCATGTTATAGGCTACTAGCCTACTTACATTCCATTGAAAGATTAACCTAAAGGCCCTCTTTAAACCATCCAACCCAAAATTTCTTGAATGCCTGGACAGTAAGAACTCAGGAGATGAAAGCCTGCGAATAATATGATGTCTCGATCTCTTAAGATATACTACAGTTCAGCTATAGCATCAGTGATCTGTACATTTGTTAGTCAGAATCATCGAGGCATGGACTCCTACATCTGACCTAAATGTATACCTAACCTCTTCAACTTTGAGAGCCTCATTTATCATAATTGGGGATAATTAATTGCGTCCATCCCTTCCTCGCAACTAACAGATGCTAGCAGATGCCACATCCCTTTCTCCAACTTGTTGCCTGGCTTTTAATTGGTCTCGATGCTTTCTCAACCAGAAGCTAGTAGCCACAGGTTTTGCAGCCGGAAGACTGTAGTCCGCTTGTTCAGGCTTAAATTTTTTTGGCTTATAATTTAAAGTCAGTTTTATTTTGGCTTAAACAGATTAAAAGCTAACGGCTTTTGTATATAATAGAGGTGGGTAATTTTACCTAACTTTAGTGTTATTAGTTTAAAATCAACCATCAATAAGCCAGAAAGGTCTCTCTCCAGTAGCTTTTGACTTTTAGTTATATGGAGACTTATGACTTTTGAAAAGCCAGATAAAAAGTTACTCGTTTGTTTAGGCTATAGCTTTTTGGCTTTTAAGTCGGTGAAAAAGTCTAAACAAACAGGGCTGTACTATCCTCTCAAACAACTCAGTTTTTAAGCGACTTTTGATATAAGCCAAAAGTTATATGTACTAACAAAAGCTGAAGTTGAATTGGACCTGATTTTGCAGTTTATTGCTAAGAAAAATTAGCTACTTATTAAACAATCTCTTGTAAAAGCTACATCCACCTTTCAACTTAAAAAGCTAAAAAACAGTTTTTTAGAAGAAAAAAATTATAGCTCCCCTAAACGTACCCTTTTATCTACCGTATCATTTTATTACGTGCTCTTTGATTATCCGGAATTGCAAATAATGTCTTGCGACTAGCATAGACGAAGGTATACGCACACACATACGGATACGCCCTTCGAGCACACGCATAGAACGACTGCGCGTCACAAAGTTTCCACTGAGACGCTTCTAGTACGATTTACATCTCTAGAAAATACAACATTCTGTTTCGAACTATACATCGAGAGGGTTATGTACCGAAATTAAGCTGACGAGCAGATGCAACCACTACACCATGGCACACATTTGACGACAATGATGTGTTGGCAAAAGTACGTTATTGGCGACACAAAATGTGTCGGCAAATCTATAGACTACATCGATAGCCAATCTGTCGGCATTGATCGCATGTGTCGGCACATTTTCTGTCGGCGTTGATGGTTCCGGCAAAAAAAGTGTCGGCAAAGAATTCTCGATGCCTTATCTATCGGTAAAAGTACCATAGTTACACCTTATGTGTTGGCAAAATGTGTAAAAAAAACGCGCGTCAAAATACACTGTGAAGCGGGAAATATATCTGGGAAAAAAAGAGGCGCGTTCCTGAAAAAAATACCGATCGAGCCATCTACGCCCACGCCCATCTCTCTCCCACGCTACCTCACGCCGCCCATTCTCTCTCTCACGCCCAAATTCCCCATTCTCTCCCATCTCACGCCCGCCCCAAATTCCCCATTCTCTCCCATCTCACCCGCCCTCGGGTGCCCTCTGCGCCGCCCTCGGGTGCCCTCCGCCTGGCCGCCTCCTCGACCAGCGTGTTGCCCTCCGTGACGCCAAGACCGACCCATCGCCACCGCCATCTGCGCTGCCTCTCGGTGGAATC
>JAYEVE010002015.1:0-14671 GCA_036346375.1 Guadua angustifolia
GGCCCCATGTCGGTGGCGACCGTCGAGGAATTATCCGACCGCATGTGCATTCCCGATCGTCGGATTGAATCTAACGGCGCCAAGACTAGCAAAGCGGTTTACTATTTGCGGGACTCGTGGCGTTACCGTCGGATGAAGATCGGGCGGTGAGGTTCTGCAGTCGATGAAGATCTTGTGGTGCCGGACTTGAAGAAGATGGCCCGGTCCTGACGTTCCGAGCCTCTCCGGTCGGAAGAAGTAACCACCGGCTGGGCGCGACTCAAGAACTTCGGGAGCTGGCCTCGGTGCGGCGGGAGCGGCGAGACGGCGCAAATGGCGAAGAACAGGCGGAAGAGGCTACTCGGCTAATCGCGTGCTCACGGATGGTGAGCAGAGGTGAAATGGCGGGGTGAAGTCTGAGCAGGGGATGTACTTCACTGGCTGGACCGCCGATCTTGGCGCAATATCTCGACAAAATCCACCAAGAATAGCAATGGCCTGATCTTTTGATCGCTCTCGAAATTGATGTCACGTCGGAGATTCGATCAAGATCAACGGTCCGGATCGTGGCGATTAGGGGTTTTCATCAGCGAAACGGTGTTGGGCCGGCCCAACCTTTGTAGCAAGATTTTCGGTTTCTAATAAAAATAATTCGAAATTCAAAATAATTATTTGGGGCACTAAAATACGAAAAATTCTAGAAAAATTCTAGAAAATATTTGAGCATTTTGAGCCTAAATAAAATATTAGTTTTAATTTTTGATAAATACTTTTCTGATATTTAATTACTCAAGAGAAGATGATATAAATAAAATCAATTAAATCCAATAAATCCCGAAAATTTAGATAAATTCCATTAAATGCAAATAAAGGTTGATTAATTCATAAAAATTCAAATAACTCCAAAATTTAAAACACAGCCAAAATTAGGGCGTTACAGGCATACGTGGGCTTCCCTTGGCAGGCAGGGCATGATCGCCACCTGCTGCCGAGCCGCCACGTGGGCTTACCGCTTTGGCCAGGCGAGGGCTTGATCGCCCACACCGCACCTTAAAATCGCCCACGTGGGCTAGGCCGCTTTTTACGCCCACTGTCTGCGGCGAGAAGGGCACCCGGTGCAAATGCCTGCAGTAGCCCCGGGTCCCAGTCGGCGTCGCTAGTTTCTTTTTGACCTCATTTAATGTTGTTGCGTTCTGGATGGGCCCAGCTTGAGCCGCATAGCCGTCTAGAATCCTCCCACGCCATGATTTTTCTTGGGACCCGAAACATCGCGTCCTTTTGCCTGCTCACGAACCGCTTGTGTGGGGGGCCTATATATATACGCGCCCCCAACAAGTAGTTCACGCTTTCTAATTCTTGCGCACTTTGCTCTTTGCCCTTTCATCTTCCCACCCAAAACCTTGTCTCTACTGCTCCAATGGCATAACCTCTTCTTCCTTCCACCATTGGCGGGGACAGGGGTGGTTATACTCACTAAGATGGCGCAGGACTCCCTCCACCTTTGCGAGGAACCATCGTGCCAAACTACGAACCATGGGAGATCATCGTCGCTGGGGGTTTAAAGCGAACTGGTGCTACCATTTTCCGAATTCTTCCTCATTGTTCTTCACTTCTGAAATCCATCATCTCCACCTCACCCCAACTCCATCGTCACTCTTTCCATCTTCGCCTACCTCTGCGATATTCATGGGGTGATGCCCAACCTTCCTCTCTTACGCTGCTTCTTCATCGTGACCCCTTGGCGAGGGTCGTGGAATTGCCACCGAATCTTCGCGGAATTCGGCTCCCACTACATTCCCTTCGTGAAGATCCAATTGGAAGTGTGGCGCCTGGCCCAGCTCTGCGGTGACTGACAGTGAGGTTGACCTTCTTGGGATGCCTTGCCTTGTGAGGCGGAGGCCACGAGGCTAGAGTTCGCCTATCGAGGAGATGGCGGAAGCTCTGGCAATGGCTGCCGCATCAGCAGATTCTGGGGCGCGGCTTGATCGAGGCGCTGGTGGTCAGGACTTCGTGACTTGGAGAATCGGCCCTCCGTCGTCGTACCCACCTGCATGATGGTATCTGAGGGGCGATGACGCCGATCGCCGTACCGGTAGTAAGTTCATTGCCTCCTTATGAATACACATTCCTTTTACGTGGTCACCATCAACTAATATCCTTGTCTTCTTTTCGCCCGAGTGATGAAAGCTGGATGGCCCGCCATCTCAAGATAGTATCCATTGCTCCCGATCTTGAACAGCACTGGACTTCCCTGCAGGGGGCCGGCCGCTCTGCGATTGGAGTTGCGGGTGGCCGGATTATCGATCGTTCGGCGATGGACTCCGCAGCCCTACCGTCTTTGCCGGTAGTGGCCCCTAATCGGGGACTGGCCCGATTGTGATCGGGCCTTGAGCAAGCGGGCTTGCGCTCTGGACACCTCGGTGCCAGACCCCAGAGGCCCCACTTGGGGACGAGCTGCCGCACCATCTACTCTGCTCCCAGGGCGGTGGCATCTTCACAAGGCGGCAGCGTCGCCGCCCTACTTCCGGCACCTGCTACTGTAGCTCGGTAGCGCCGACCCTCCACGGCCCGGCCTCCTCGACACCAACCTGGCAAACCCCATCGGCACCACCTCGGCAGCGCCAACTCCAGCCCATTACTCTGGCATGGCGAATCCACGATCCAGTGGTCTCCTTGACTTCAAGTCACCTCCGGGATAGCCCGCCAAGCGTCCAACCGCCTGATTGCTCCTGCTTTGACAGACGCTTCTGAGGACCTCATGGGGACAACAGCGACCCCGGCGGCGAGCGAGCGTTGGCGGCATATCGACCTGCTTTGGTTACTCTTGCCGCCCGCGCCGGCTGGTGCTGCTTGCGAACACGTGGCGCTCACGGCAGTGACGCCCTCCTCACAGCAGCCACCGGCGTGAAACCTAGGCGTAGCGGATGCGGTCTTGCGGGAGCTAGAAGAAGAGGCACTGCTTGACCCAAAGAGAGGCCAGGGCAACCTTCGCTAGCACAGGCGATGAGGCGGCGGAGGCGGCGGTGGTGGAGTGGCGTCGCCTTGTTGCTACAATGGCGTCATCTCGGTAAACTTCCGGTGCATGGCGAGGCCTTGGACCTTTGGGTGGATCTCCACGAAACCCTCGAGCCTGACGATCACGTATGCATTTGCATCACTCGGGTTCTTTGAGGCACTCTCGGCCTATCCACCGCGCCATGGCCGCTCCGTCTAAGAAGGTTCTCAGCGAGGACAGCGCTCCTCTTAGCTGGATTGCATGCGCGCCTCCTGGCGTCTTGAGCTCCTCGTCGGCAGCCGGACCGAGCCGCTACGATGCCTCCGCTTCTGGCGGCCGTTATGGCAGACACGCAAAGCCTCCATCCGCCCGGCCAGCGCGGCACAGGCTCCGTCGCCGAGGACTACGGAAGGCGGTGAGGCGTCGGAGGTAGCTCGGCGTCCACCTCCTGCAGAAGCGATCGATGCGGGCGTGGTAGCGGGCGTGAACCGAGCAGGCTGTTGGAAGAAAAAGCTGACCGCGTCGGCAAGAAGAAATGAAGCCATCAAGGCCAATAGGAAACTCACTCACGGAAGAGGATTAGGATCAGAGCGTTGGCGAGTACAGGTGAGCCGCCTCATGTGGCTGCGGTTGATCCGACATCGGTGCAGGGCCTTTGGCAGCCCTCGATCCACACCTCGCGCCCCCGCTCATCCTCTTGCTCTTCAAAGGGTTGGAAAACTGGCCTTGAGGAACGAAGGGCAAAAAAAATGGCTAAGCGTGGTCGTTCTCCGCCCCCATGCCGTATTATAGAGGTGGGGTGGAAGCGGTCAGCGCGCCCAGCGGGCGAGGCCTTGCCAGCGCGTGCTCACGCCCGGTAGACGGGGCGTGTCCTCCCTCCCCCCTGCGCATTAAAATCGCGGGCGGGGCGGGCGGAAGGACACCGCCGGATAAGGTCTTGGCGTGACCCTTGGTTTGGCTCTGAATTTTGGACCGATCGCACCGCCATAGCGAAAGGCTGGATAGGCGCGGCCCAAGGTGGCGAAGGCCCATTGATCGCCGTCGATGGAAGGTTGGCGGCGGGCCCAGCCAACCTGCGTCTCAACACTTGGAATAAAAAATTAAGCGATTCTATCCATGAAACTTTCTCTTATTTCTCGCACCCATTCTCCATGCCTCAGAGTTCAAAAGCGCTACGTGGATACCCGGTTGGTCCCCACGCTCGAGCTCCTACTCCTCACGGCGATTGGTGACCCAGCTGGCTACTCGGTTACCCCTAGCGGTAACCCTCTCGACCCAAGTACTCTGACCTCGCCCTAGTGGCTATGGTTTTAAAGTAGTGCCAGCGGAAGAAAAGTACCCATGCGGTCACGACCCATAGTTGAGTCGAGAACACTCCTTACGTGTCGAGTCTTGAGCGGCGTTTCATCCTAAGTGGTACAAGTTCCTACTCTCCTGCAGGTCGGTGACGAAACCATTTCAGTTCCCTAAGTAACCCTCTCGACCCAGTACTACGGCCCCTCGCCCTAAGACTCACGGTTTGCTAAGTAGTGCCCATGAAAAATAGTACCACGTGTGCGACCCATAGTTGGTCAGAACACTCCTCCTTCATGTCGAGTCTTGGTAGCGTTTCATCCTAAGTGGTACAAGTTCCTACTCTCACGGATGGTGACACGGCCCAGCTACCAGTTCCCCTAAGCGGTAGCCCTCGACCAAGTACTCTGACCTCGCCCGGCAGCTCGGTTGCTAAGTAGTTAACCCATGAGAAGGAAATGCCGTCTTGATGCGATCCATAGTTGATCGAGAACACTCCTTTTATGTATGCAGTGCGAGTGAGCGTTTAGCCTAAGTTCCTGCTCTCTTTGCTTCCCTCAAAGTGGTAACACACCGACCTACGCAAATAACCCCGGTTTCTAAGGCTACGATTAAGTAGGTATTCATCCGCGACAGAAAGTGCAAAGGACAAAGTTGAACTTCTGGATTAGCCCGGCCAAAACACTAAAACAACTTTAGTTCATCGCATGGCGAAGTTATTACATTACAAAATCAAAACATCTAACTTTTCCTCTACTCGGTGGAGGATGTCTTTATGGCGATATCAGATGGCGTCACTGGCGTGGTGGCCCGACTTGGGTTTGAACCTCGGGCTCCTCCTCGGTCGGTTCGCGACAATCCCCTTTGCTAACGGCGTCGAGATCGATACCATCATAATAGGAGATGGTGAAGACAGCGCCGAAGAACTCGGTTCGATCGCCGCTCATTGAGCGCTCGGCGTGCTCGGCGCGGAATAACTTGTGGCAAGTGAGCTCGATACCGCAGTGGTTCGAGCACCGGTTGCGAACCTCTGGCCAACCCTCGAAGAAGCGTCCAGCTTTCGGCGGTTTGCTTTCGGACTGCTACATCTCCGCGGTTCGCCGCCGCAGCCACTTCTCGCGGCAGAGACCGTGTCCGCGTTCCTTTACGCCAATTCGCGCCTCCACGAGCGTCGGAGGTTCTTCTGCAACTCTGCGGATCAAAGCCATATCAAAAAGCATACGGCGATCGCGATCGTGAAACTAAACCGGCGCTCGGGTTGCTTACGATACGGAGGCCGTCGAATCGGAGATCCTCCTCGGCCTTGGCGAACCTCTGATGCAGCGGCGTCCCTCTCGCGAGTCCACTCTTTGAGCTTGGTCGCTCACCACTGGGCGGGTCACCTCCGTGCTAGCGGTTTCTTCCTTGGCGGCAGCGGCGTCCTTAGCGGTATTGCCCACCGCCGGAAGACTCAAACTTCGGACATCCTCGTCTTGGGGACTTGGTTATCAAACACTCCTAAGCGGCGCCTTGGAGAAGCGACCCGCGCCCGTGGGCCCCTACGGCCTCCCGTCGCTCGTGCGCCAAAACTTCCCGAGCATCATGCATTTCGGGCGGAGCAGTTGCCCTCTTTTGGTTCACCGTCCTCCGTATCTGAGCTCGGAGACGGCTTCTCCTCCGTCGGGCACGAAGTTCTGCGAAGATGAACACCCTATTAGCCCACCAGCGCCAAAGTCATCAGAACTAATGATGGGGTTTGGTTTGGCTTTCACCGCTGCGTCGGGCGGACTCCCGGAGATGGTGCTCGGCGCCCTCTCGGTAGTTCGAGGGCAAGGGCAGACCCCTTTGGATCTGGCTCACCTGGCTGAACCTCTGCGCGCCCGTCTGGAAGGCCCCAGCCCGTCCTCCTGCGTCGTCCGGCCACGAATAAGCGGCAGCGGTCAGGTCGTTGCTGAGCAGTCGGCATGGCAAAAGGCGTCCGTGGACTCCCGGGCGGCCCGGTGAATGCGCTTGTGGTCGTGGTGACTCCTCCGTGGCTAGCGGGGACCACCTCAGCGTCTGGACCGCCCCTCCGGCGGGCCTGGCGGCGATGGCGAGGTCTTGAGGCACGGAGATCGCGCCCGGTGACGGTCTTGGCGATGGTAGCGAGGCTCTCCTGCCTCCTTTAGCCTCGATCGAGGCCCGACCGCCAGGCGCGGGGCCTCCTCGCGCCCACTCTGGACCCTCTCCTCTGCGATGGTCCAGGCTTCACCACGGCAATAGCTCGATGCCGATGCCTCGGCTGTTGCCGAGTGGCGAGGCTGCCAACCCTGTGGCAGCCGCCATCGATTGGGTCGCTTGGCAAAGCGAGTCGCAACAACACTTTCTTCATCGGCCCACCTTGCGGCGTGTCGCCTCACTTCCCCAAAGAGCGCCTCGTCCCGGGCTTTCCTCCGCTGGGCTCGGCGATCGCGGCACTCGCGTTGGCATCCGCCAAGACCACCGCCGGTCGGTGACCCCAAATCAACCGTTATCACCGGGTTGCCGTCGCCCGCCGCCATTCTTTGTTGCTCGAGGCGACTCAAGATTCGGCCATATCAGCAATGATGTTTGAGAACCTCCCTCGCAGCGCCGGTCGTGATAGCTCCTTCTTCTTCCTCCTCTTCTCCTCCTTAGCTTCTTGCGAGCGGACTCCCAGTCTGGACGCCTGCGAACCGGCCCTCGATTCCTTCTCCGGCGGCAATGCACGAATCCATCCAACCTGGACAACACAAAGGCGTTGGTGGACAATGTGCTAAGAGCTGAGGAGGAAAAAAGAAAAAGAGGAAATCGACTTACCAAGTCGGGATTTCACGAGAAAACTCGGGGTGGCACGCGCCCGCAGTGGTGCTCCCGGCCAACATGGCGGCCACCTAGCCTCGACCTCCAGCGTGGCGAGCTCGCCTCCGCCATCCTCATGGGATCGGATGCCCCCTCATCTTTTTGGAACATGGGCGCGCCATCCGCCGAGATTTGGCAGCATCTTCATGAGCAGCGCCACGGCGCCATGCCGGTCAAGCCGGTTCTTACGGGCTTTGATCCATTCGACGATCACCTCCACCTTGTTCTTCTCCCTCTTGTGGGACCCGGGCCCTCGGACCTCGCCTCGGTGCGGCCCGTAAGCGCCGGTAGCGCCGCAGTTAGGACATAGAACCATTAAACCACCCCGATTCGATAATGGCGACTTCAAGTCGATGTAATCGGCTGCGCGGCAGCGCAATTGGAGGTTCGCCACCATAGCCCGGTATGTCCGTGATCCTTCTCGGTAGGGCATGAAAAGTGCCTCAAGCGCCCGGTGAGATCGATCCCAGGCATACTCGCATAGCGTGATAAAAGGCCGATGTGGAGCACCCATTAGGGTTGGTGGTACCTCGGCCTTATAATGATCACGGCGGCAGTGGGCCGAGCGGGTGGGCGGGAGCCCAAACCCGCTCGTAGAATGACGACTGTGATCTCGTCGTCGGCGGGGCGGGGATCGCGACCCGTCGACACCCTCCACGCGAGGCGTCTTGCGGGGAAGAACCTTCTTCTCAAGCCGTGGGCTGGTGTGGAGCACTCGGCCGACATCTCAAGGGTGGACGAAAAAAGGTGGGAGGGGAAGGTGAAGAACTCTCTGGCTCTTTTGCTCTTTCTTCTCGGGTGAAGGCGGGCGGGAAAAGCAAGCGTGAAGAGCTGTTGAACCCCCCACCAAATTTATAGTTCTTGAAGCGGATGCGGTCAAGGGATCTGTCTTTGGAGTGTTGCACGTCCCGTGCGAGTGCTTTCATGGTCAATGAGCATCGGTTCCCAATCATTCGCTTCACATTTAATTGCCTCCACAGCGCATTGAATGCAGCGAGGCCTGAGACACCGCTCGGACCGCCTGCGACCTTCGATCGCCTCCGGTGGTCGATGCATACTTGTATGAAAAGTCCACGGAGCCTTCTGGCCTCGAGGTAGCAAAGCGCAGGTTCAAAACTGATCCACCAAGTGGATTCGTGCTCAAATCGATGAAAATTGAACAAAGGCGAGACAAAGCGAACCCCGATGGGTCTCCGGTTGGGTCGGCGGATAACCCAATCACCTTAACAAATGTGCGAGACCATGCCCGCACTCTCCGCGGAACCCGCCGATGGGTGGCGGCAGTGCGCTCAAGGTGGGGCAGAGGTGAAATACGGGATCGAGTAAAAAAGTTTCTTATGATGCCCCGGTGAGTTGGACACCAGCCGAGGTCGTCGCTCGAAAAATCCCCCATGGGAGGGATCTCTAGGGCCCTCGGATAACTTTGTTAGTAGCTCCACGAGCACGGTGTTCAAACCATGGTAAACATCGTTTGCTCACCCCCTCGGGTCCCACACTGCGGATGGGGCGTATCGTGGAGATGACAACCACCTCCTCGCGGATAGCCTACTTTGGCGAGGACTCGGGATGGGCGCCCGCCCTTCTTTCGGCGTAAACCCGGCCCTAAACCGTCCGGCTATGGCGTAAAAGCGAGCCCTCGAACACGAGAACCTTCGTAAGGCATCGAGCGTCCGCCAGCGTAGGCAGCGTCCGGCACGACATAAAGCGAGCACTCGGACTCGAGAACCTTGCGTAAGGCATCGACGTCCGAGCGGCGTGAGCAATGTCCTCTGACGTAAAGCGAGCCCTCGGACACGAACCTTCACATGCGCATTCGGCGTCGGCGTCGATGTGAAGCAGCGTCTAGCTATATGACATAAAAGCAGCACCACGATGCGAGCCTTGCCAAAATACGGGCGTCTGCCGTGGAACCAAAGTTGGCACCAAGCCAAGTCCCCCGAGCCAAGTCGGTCGGGCAACAACCGATAACCCCCAACCACTCTCAACTTTTGCTCAGGGGCTACACGGAGTGCGGCTGCAGCACCCGGTCGGGCCGCGACCAAGCGGTCGGGTTACGCTAACAAGGTAGCCTTCGATCCACTCGGGGCTCGGGCGGCCAGTCCTTCGTACACTCGGTCGGGTTTTGGTTGATCGAGTTGGTTGGGTTTCACCGCCCGAGTTGAACGGGCGCGCAAACGATCCGATCACCAGGTCCACTCGCTTCACCTAGTCGGATTTTTGCCGACCAAAGTAACCGGCTCTCGGACTGCTCGGTGACTCAAAATACACCCAAAGATGCGCTCATCTCGCCTTGGTCGTGAGACCAAACCAAATCGGTTGAACTCGGTGACCAAAGCGACCACCTAGAAAACCGTTGCATCATTCGCGCGCTGTGGCTAAGATCAAGAGATCGCGCGACAAAAAGTTTTCGCGAGGCAAAAAGCTAATATTTATATGGTCGCGAGTTACATACAATTGCTACTCGCATCATAACAAATCTAGCTTGGAGACATCAAGATAGGCGCAACAATCTAGGCGTAGCGCGTCTGCCCGCCTCCGATGAGGGCATCCTCACCTTGACAAGCTTGGGACGATGCCGATCGGTACTTGTCGACAGCGGCGGCGTCATGGCCCGGCGTCTTGCTTTCAACATTTGACTGGCGAGCTGAAGTCATCCCAAAGCTCCACGAGAAAGCCTCCTCGTCCGTCGGCGCGGCGGCTCTCATCTCCAAAACCAAATAGGAGGTTAAATCGTTGGGAGAAGAGGAGCGGGAAGAAGCCATAAGAGAAACCAAGTGTTGGAGCGGTCAAAAATCAAAGGGCAAATGACTCCTCCAACTCTTGCAATTGTCGCTCTTATATGCTTAAAGCGCAAAAGCCGAGCGAGGTTCAAATAAATGAAGCGAGAGAAGTGAGGCGCCATCGCTCCATAAAGAGGCAGTGCATGATGGTGGGCCCATCCGAGAATGCAGCGTTCCAGCACGTCCCGGGGAGCTCTTGCGAATACTCATGGAGGTACCCCAGTAGGAACCCCAAATGGGCGTGTGGGCCAGAACACAGCCAAAGGCCTCGTTAGATCACGAAGGACCTCGACTTCGATCAAGCCCACCGGGAACGCTCAGGCGGCCTCGGTCAGGCACCCCTGGCCTCCGACACGGCCTCGGTCGGGCGCCCCATTGATCTCTGACTGACCTCGGTCAGACCCCAACGTCTTTCCGATCCGGCGACCTCCCCGTCGCGGTCGACCTCAAAATGATACTTACCATGGAACCGTGACCCATCTGGAGCATGTGGCTCCTTCCCAAAGGTGGCCAAGGGCCGCCAAAGTCAGCGCCGATCCCTTCACCCGTCATGCACGGTGGAAGACGCTCCCTCCGGCGACACGAGGCCTTGCATAAGCAGCGTCGACGCTCGGCGGTAGCGTAGAGGCAGTGCGCCCCTTCTCGGCAGAATAGCGCTCACTGTCCTACCCGGGCATGGGATGAATAGGAACACATGGGTCACTAGGACGAGGCAAGGACTTTCGGCGTAATTACCCCTACCTTTTTTCTCCAAACTCCCGTGTAGCTTGCCCCCTTCGCCTATATAAAGGGAGGCAGGACCCTCAGGGAAGGGCATTCAATTCAGGCCGATCCAACCCGATCAGACTCGAACACACGCAGCCTAAGCATCCAAGCATCCGAACTCTCACGAGCACACAGCTCTCACTCATCCTACTCGGACGAGGCGCTCAAGGCCAGCCCTTAGCCCTCACTTGTAACACTTGTAATCTACTATACCCGAACAATCTGAACCACCTGGCGGGCGTAGGGACATTCGGCGGAACCACTATACATCTTGGGCTTCTGAGTCGACCATTCAAGGAGGCGGGAGCCTGTTATAACACAAATTTACTTGCGGTTTACAAAACACGAACCAGTCATCACGGCCTCGGTGGTCATCTCGCGATCGGCGATCGCGTCTTGGGCAGGCGTCTTCATCACGCTTAGCGGTCGGGACCTGCGGCCTCCAGCGCCTTGCGCCTCCGCCTTTTGCTCGTGGGGCGGGACCCCTCGAGGTCCGGCTAAATCCGCCGTGTCCTTAGCGGCGGCGGACACGGCCCCGAGCCTCGCGCCCAGCACTTATGCACCGGAGAAAAGGCGCTTCGGGTGGTGGCGATATTGCGGTCGCCATCTTTTCCGCATTTGCGATGCATGACGCCTCTTGGCGATGATGGCTACTCCAAAATCTGGGGATCGTGTTGCGGATGATGGCGGCTAATGAAATCGCGCAACAACTCCCCTTTTCTGCTCAAGGGCATGGAGATCGTCCTCCACTTGTTTGTCTCGAGCCTTGGAAGTTGGTGACGAAGAGGCGCACAACTCCTCCTGGCATGCGATCCTCGCGGGAGGTTCAACAGCCAGGACCGGGCGGACCCCATCAAGGCCGTTGGGAAGTAGTTAGCCATGGCCTTCTCAGACCCGCCAGCGGCACGCACCACCATGGTGTAAATCTGCAAGAACTCCTCTGGGTTGGTGGTGCCATCGTACTTCTCGATGGAGGCCGGGCGAAACCTTTCTGGCCATGCCACAGCGTGGCCGTCGGGAGAGCACGGCATTACGACACGTGAAGTCTGCGATCCACTGAACCAGGCCGGAACCGTCTTTGTGGAGTGCGGATCGCGACTCCCCAAAGAGTCGGAGGAGTGGACCTCCTCCTTGCTCTGACGGCGAGAGTTGTAGGAAGAACTCTCACCCCTAGGGGCCATTCGTCGTCGCGGTAGCGACAACCTTTGCAAAGTGATCATGCAAATCACCGCCAGCGCCGCGCCTTCTCTAGATGAACCCTCGGTCCTCACGGCTCTCGCGGGCAGGGACCCTCTTCTTCGCATCTTTCCTTACTTTGGCCCTCTGCCGGGCGCTTCCAGCTTGGTGGCTAGAAGCTTTGGTGTGATCGACATGCCCCTTGGTTGTGGGTGACGGTGCACGGCAGTCCGGGCATCCCTGTTGGTGAGCATCTCGAGGCCAACAATATCCGCGACCATGGTGTGGGTGTCTCTTCCAGTCGGAGGTGGTCAAGAGGCAGTGCGTGCGATTACGGCCGTGGTTTGCCTCCGCCAGCCAGCGGCGTCAAACGGAATTTGGCATTGCCGGCGCCACCACCCTCTGCGGGGGCGTAAGCGATCCCTCGTTGGCGAGGCCGGGATGTCGGCGCTACTAGCCTCATCTTCTTTGCTGCAGTGTGAACACCGCCATCACCGGATGCAAGGTCCTTCGGACGAAGACTGGAATCTCTGGAGAGATGGCGGATTAGCCAACCACTAGCCCCTACAGCGCGCCCCGTGGCGTATTTCACCGGACAAGTCAGCAGACGGTTGACCACTCGAGATAGGGGATATGGTTGATGAAAGTCTTCGTGGTGAAACCCTAATCACTCTCATACGAGGACTCAAGGATCAACAGATCAATGAACGGTGATGTACCAGGTTGAGGCCTAGTGCGGGTAATAGCCCTCGTCTGCTAGATCTGTTGAGAAATATAGGTGATTACAATGGTTCTTGGTCTAAGCTTGGATAAGTCTGGATCCGGACCCCTTCTCCATGTACCAGCGCCCTATATAGTGGGTTGGCTCGAGCAGTGAGAGAGTGGCGCTATCTTGATCTCGACTCATTAATTACACTCATCATTCGACCTTACCACCCATGACTCATTTGTTATACCCATCGTAGCCTTGTCCTTGAGCTTCATTTAATGCCAGCGGTGGCCGCCCGTCACTTGGGATATGGCGCTCTGCGATGGGTTTGGTGAGTGGTGTTAGAGGGATGGATCGTCGTCGTGTTGATAACGAATTTCTTTGCAATCAATGCCACACGCACTGTGTCGGAAGAAGCGTGAAGCCTTCTCCTCATTCCTTTGGTTGCCTTCGTGGCTCGAGTGGGGCTCGATCGCCGTCACTCGCCGAACGCCATGTGGGCTTCTGCCCGGCGGGAGCGTGATCGCCACCTTGCGTCAAGCGCCACGAGGCTTACTGCCCGGCAGGCGAGCTTGATCGCCCACCTACGCCGAGCCGCCCGTGGGCTTCCGCCGCGTGGGGCATGATCGCCCACCTTTCGCTAGGCCTACCGTGGGCTTCTTGCCGCAGGCGGGGCTTATCGCCCACTGCGCCGAGTCGCCCGTGGGCTTCTGCGGCGGAGGGCATGATCGCCCACTTTCGCCCGCCCGCAACGTGGGCTTCTGCCCGTGAGGCAGGCTTGATCGCCCACACTGCCGGTGCCCGTGGGCTAGGCCGCTTTTTGGGCCCACTAATCTGCGACGGAGAGGGTACCCTGGTGCAAAGTACACCGACATCCTTGCTCCACCAGATCTGTGGTGCTGGAGCTGTGAGTATATTAAGAGTGTTTAGATGGGTCATCTTGTTTATATTTTAGACAAAAAATATAAACTTAATTCACTTTATTTTAGCCTACAAGTTTCAGATCTCAGATAGAGCTGGGATTTGGAGCTCTACTAAACAGAGCCATAGTCTAGAAAAACTAAGGCCTAATCGTCTAACTCTAGATTTTTTCCCCTAAATGGGGGAAAAGGTGAAGTAAGATATGAGCATGAATTAAAGGTAAAAAATATGCTGACAGAAGACAGCCCAGAAGGCATAAAAAAATTCTACCAGGTTCTTTGTAGCATCCTTAGCAAAAACTGTTGAATAGAATTTTGTTTTTCACAAATTTCATAAAAGAAAAAAAGGAGGATGGGCCAACGGGGCCAACAGGGCCCATTGAGCCAAGCCAAGCCAACCAGCACAGGCGACTGAGGATAAGGCACCAAGCATCGGTGCCCTACCCCCATACCACATCCATGGGGGAAATAGGAGGAGGTAGCGGCGACCAGGTCCTTCGGCTCGACCTCCCCACACAAGGCATTGAGATGGCAGCGCCCTTGGCTGTCATTACTCCTGCTTATCCTCCCGTGTGCTCCTATTTATCCCATGTATGGGTTCCTCTTTGAAATACGGTGAAATCAACAAGTTTTCCCCTTTTTTTTGGCCAATTTCTAATCCACTCCATTATGGTTGAGTTTTAGCTAGGATCTTGCTTTCCCGTCTCCCTCTTGTGGTCTTTGGCTCCGATCTACTCTCATTTCACCCCTTGGATGCCACTATCGTGAGTAACCTGAGGTGACTTGAGAAGGTGACCTAGGGCAGTGGCTTGAGGATTCCTATGGAATGAAAGGTGCATGAGGTTCTCTGTATTACTGAGCTCATGCATAGACCTTGCTTGGTTGGTTGGTTGATCCAGCTCTATGATGGATCTGTACTTGGTTGTGTGGTACTTTTTGTGGAGCAAGTCTTTTGAGACTTGCTGTTCTTGGGATCTGTACTCGGTTGTCTGATACCTTTTGTGGAGCAAGTCATTTGAGACTTGTTCTTGCTCAATGAGGCCATCTCCTTTGGCTAGGGAGTCGATTATGTGGTTCTATGCATTATTGGCTGCATCTCGGGACTGCTTGGTGAATTGCTCCACTAGGTAATTTGCGGTTTTGTATCTTCGAAACATTCGCCGATAGCTATAGTGAGACAATTTGTGACAATATAGTCAGTTTACTGATTCTGATA
>JAYEVE010001737.1:0-14573 GCA_036346375.1 Guadua angustifolia
ACCAAAAATCTAGTAATCATTTTTCAAAACTGCACACATGTTGTTTTGCCTAGTCAATGACATGTGGGCCATGTTCTTAAGAGAGAGAGTGAAGGCTGCACATACCTACCCTACTAGTTGCTACATCACTCACCCCTACCTATGTACATGACAAGTCAATGACACATGGGACCTACCATTGCATAGAAAATTGTGGACTGCACATCCTCTCCATGCTTTTCTCACTTCAACCACCCATACCCACTCTTCCACCTACCCTATGACATGTGGGACCTAGCCCCACATGTAAGGCATGAGTGGCAGCCATATATATAGTGATACACCTTGGTTTCTCCTCCATTTCCTGCTCATTTGCTGCTGCACATCCTGAAAAACAGCAAGAGCACCTTCCTTACCTCTTGCCATTTCTCCCCTCAAATCCCCTCCAAACTTGGGTTTTGGTTTGTGCATGTTACACCATCTTGAAGCCAAGATCAAGAGCTTCAAATCCATCCAAGTGGATTTTTGAGGCATCAAGTTTTGGGTGAGTAGCAATCGTTTCTTTCTCCTCCATGTTCTGAAATTTAGAACCTTGTAACTCATTTCCTTTCTTTTCCCATGGAATCCATCATCCAACCATGAATCGGTCGTGCATGTCACGTGGAAGCTTGAGGAGGAGGGCTAGTTGTTCTGGGAGCACGAGCAAGTGGCGGCATTGTCGTCTCTGTGAGCAAGGAGGTGACGAACCGTGAGAACCGGCGTTTGACACTTTTAGCCATTCCTCGCCGAAACCAACACCCACCAAGTGCAAAGGCAACCCTATAGTGGTAAGAATCTACCTTAGTCCACCCTTTTTAAGTCCTAGTACCTTGCTATAAAGCGTAGAAGCCAATACAATTGTCGTTTTTAAAAGCAGAGAAGCCTAGCTCGGATAATCCGAGATTTCACTCGGACATTCGAACATTTTGGATATTCGAACAAAGTTCGGATAGTCCGAATAGGAATTGACGAGGCTGTTTTGGCTAACGGAGTCTGCTGGATAGTCGAGATTTCACGGATATTCGAACACTCGCGGATACTTGAATGAATTTCGGATAGTCCGAATAGGAATTAGCTTGAGAACTAAATTGGCTAACCGAGAGGTCCACTCGGACATTCGAAGCGAACACTCGGATAGTCGAACCACTCGGACATTCGAACATAATTTCGGATAGTCAGTATAAATTCAACTTCTTCTGAGAGGTCGAGTTGGACGGATCGAAGTGAAACTCGGATACTCGAACATAATTCAATAAAAGCTTTAAGACTTGAACTTTTAGCAAAACACTCAATTAGTACTTGCATATTATGATTAGTATTACACATCATGAGCATGTCATGCATCTTTTACTCATGTGCACTATTTGAATCCTTGTTTGGTGTTTATGGATTTGGATTTTCTCGTTAGGTGTTGGCGTTTGGAAGGCACCCGAATGCACTCGCCTTGAAATCAGAACGGCAGCAAGGCACTACCTTATTCCTTGACCACGATTGCTCCTACTATTTTGACACCTACATTTTGAAATTATTTTATCGAATGCATGCTTACTTCAATTACAATTATGTTTGGGTAGAATTCTTAGCTATCACCATGTTGTGTGTGTTATACCCTTAGCATGTTCACTCCATATTTCCATTGTCGCCCTACGTGGTTGGTTTATTATTATATATGGGTTATGCAATTGCTTAGCCATGCTTAGAACAACGATAGAAACGCGATAGATGGACTTAGTCCATCGATGCAATGATCAAGATTTATTATTGTGATGATGATGTTTTTAAATGTTGTTTAATGAGTAAAGATATTGGTTAAGGACCCTAAGGATCAAATCTGGTGGCGTCTTTTTGAGTAACTATCGTGCGAACCACCGCCGTTTATGGATGGCGTAACCAAGTACTTATGTATGACTAGGGTATGTAAACCATGTGCACTCGAATTCCTTGAGCTTTGTAGGCGTCAAGGAATGTCATGCGAATTCCTTGGGCTTAGTGGAGCGCCAAGGAAGGTCCTCGAGTCCCTCGACTTTGTTGAGTTGGGGATATCCAACAACGGGTGTACTCCTTGATCCACACACAGACCTTTGAGCACGGCGGGATCGAGGTCACGATCATCCGGATGGTTTAGATACACTACCATGCATCTTTGGAAAATGGTTTGTCACGTTCGCCTCGACACATCTAAGGAAATGTGTTAATAGCTTAGCTTACAGTGTGGCGTGTCGTGTGGGTAAAGTCGTACCTCTGCGAGTTTAAACTATTGAATAGCGCGTCCATGGTTAGGGCGATCTCTTGAATTGTCGATCCTTGGCGAGTTTTAAGGTTTTGGTAAGAATGGGATGGGAGTGGGAAAATAGACACAAGTATTGAAGTACTTGTGTGTGTGAATTGAACATGAGCGATGGAACTCATGGTTGGAGAATGCTTGAAGGCATGATATGAATTAATTGAACATGGCGATGGAACTCGTGGTTGGAGAATGCTTGAAGGCATGATATGAATGTGATTATGATGATGTTATATTATGTACTAGACTTTGCAAATGTTTACTAAATGCAAATCTTTCAATCTATACTTGCTTATGATTTATCTCAAATATTGCTTTATGCTAAAATTTCCATTTTGCCTTCCTTTGATGTAGCAACCACATGTAGTTAGAAATCAACATGCAATGTATATTATTGTGCGAGTACACTCTTTGTACTCAATCGGATTGTCCACTTGCTGCGGTGAGGATGAGGCCTCTCGGGACTTTTAGGCGATTTCGACAATGCTAACGTTTAGTCGCCGTTCTTGCCCCAGTTGGTTGCCTGAGGGTTTGGGGGCATGCCATGCTGGCCCTTCTGTTGTTTATCTTGTGATCTCCGCTGCTACTTGATGTAATAACTTTAAATATGTCGTTATGGATAGTAGTCCTCCTTTTGGTATGTAATAACGTTTATGCTTCCGCTAATTACGTATGTGTTGTGATGTCAACTGTTGGATGAGAATGCTCGTGTTGGCGAACTATCACGGACCAACACGGTATAATCACGGAGGCCTGAGGTTCCTTGATTCACTTGAGATATGCCACGCGTTGGGTGAATCAGTGGAGTCCCGGGGACGGTTCCCCACACGCTAGCACCTGTTTTGCCTACACCAACACATCCTACTCCATTCGTTTTAGGTCAACAAGATCAGTTTGTACTAATGCCTGCTCACCCACCATTCTATGCCTAGAATTGTATGATGTGATGGTAGAAGACCTAGAGGAACTAGAACAAGAGTAGAAGGAGCTAGAGCTTACACCTTAGGAGGCACCAGCACCTGTCTTTCTTGCACCAACACATCCTACTCCCTTCGTTCTAGGCCATCAAGATTAGCTTGTGCCAATGCCTACTCATCCACCATTCTATGCCCAACACTGTATGATGTGATGGTAGAAGATCTAGAGGAACTAGAACAAGAGCCAGAGGAGCTAGAGCCTACAACTCTTAAGGTACTAGTAGCTATCATGCTTGCAGTAGCATACCTGCTCCTTCGTTCTAGGTCATCCAAATCAGTTTGTGCCAATGCCCTCTCATCCACCATTCTATGCCCCATGACAACATCAGCCAGGTTGGCTCAGTGATTGAAGAAGTTCTAGGCTTAGCTAATTGAGGCTCATGGTGTGAAGAACTACTTCAGCTTAACATTAGGAGTGTTGCCCTTTAGGTGTTAGACTTCTTGTTAGGTCACACCTTATTTTCCCCACGTGGGCAGTATGAGCTGCAAGGGCTCTTAGGCACTTGTTTGATGCCATGCTAAGATGTAAGCTATTAATATAATTTGCCTTTATTTTATTTGTCTCGTGCTATGCTTGGTCTTGGTTAAACTTGTTTCCCTTACGATTTCATTTTTCTTGCCTTGTGCTTTTTCCTCTTACCTATTCCCTTGGAGCAATTAGCAGTGCTCGACTCACTGAAACCAACCATCTCGCTAGAAATGGAACTCATCCTAGTGATAATTCCAATGATGAAGTTGTTCCCCAACTAGAGCCACTAGTGGATATGCAGAATTTTGCACATCTCAATTTTTGTGCCTTTTGAAAGTTTTCACAATGAAAGAAACCATTTGGATTTTCTTGAATTAATTAAATCTTAATTAGATTTTTTTTACATAAAAAGATTTAATTTGATTAATCTAAACATCAATTAAAATAATTTTTTTCTTGTACTGCAAGAAATTTTTCTATATTTTCTTGGAATTTTGAATTTCCAATATTTTTCTTAATTTGGAAATCCTTTGGCACCAATGTTGTTTATTATCTCATTAGCATCCTTTTGGCACTTTGGATATTTTCACATCACCTCTATCCATGATATCTCAAATGGGATGATAAAGCCAAAGTATATGATTGGATTTTTGTGCGATCTAGGCTCCTTTTGATGGGCCTTACGGTGCCGATCTTCCGGTGAGAGGATAACTTCGATTACGCGGAGGATGATTTTGACGATTCGACTACGAACCACACAAGGATAAGCGCCCACAATCACTAAACCATACTCCTAGTTGTTATCAACTATGCCAAAAGCCTGGATAACCTGATCATGAAGGTCTATTCTTGCAAGCAATTGAAAAACCAGCAAGAACAAGGATAAATCACACACATGAACTGAGGTTATGAACTTGTTTACTGCTACTCTAGCTGAGTCAGGAGAACAATGTTAAAGTTCCACACATAGGGGCAACTAAACTTAACAAAACCTAAAGAGATAGAGAGGGAGCATGTCCAGAATATAGCCAAAGAATGGCTGCTAGGAAGTGGACTCACGTTACTTTGATTATATGGGAACTCACCCAAAATAATTGTGGCACATCACCCAAAAGAGACCGAGATCGCACATTTTTTTTTGTGGCCAGCTTGAGGAATTTGATGATGAGGCTAGATCCGTTGGAAAGATCATGAAATTAACTTTCAATCAAGTACTCACTCATCCCGAACGGACTCTAAATGCAAAAGCTATGGCCAGTTGAAGGTGGACTGCTCTTGGATAGACGTTTCGGCTTCCACCTCAAGAATAGCTTGTACTCTACCTTGTTTTGATGAGGGATGGCATCCTTGCTCCTCTAATCCATGATTCCTAAGCACAAGCATATTATTATGCAGTGGTCCATCCTCTAAAATACAATTATGCAACCCGAGAAAGGAGTTTACCTGATAATTTATTTGTCACGCATAGGCTTGTGTAATTGGTCCTTGAATATTAGCGGTTAGTTTCTCATCGTCAGGTGTATCCGTAATAGTGATGCCCTCATCATCCTCTCCTTCTTGCATTAGAGTCGATCCGGACTCAAGCTCATTGTTCTCTCCAGAAGTGGCTTCAAATCTGAAATGTTGAAAGTGGGACTAACCCAAAATCAGAGGTAGATCTAGTGTATAGTCATTATCATTAATTCATTCCAACACCTTAAAAGGACCATCAACTCTAGGCATTAGTTTTGACATACGCAATTCAGGAAATCTATCTTTTCATAAGTGCAACCAAAGAAGATCACCAGGTTCAAATGTTAATTTTTTTCTACCATAGTTTCTAGCAACCCTATATTTTGCAACCCAATATTTTTTAGTCATGTGCTCAATGTTTCTTTTGTGGTTTCATGCAACTTAAGAACAAATTCAACACGTTTCTTTGCATCAAAGTTTACTTTTTCCAAAGATAGTAAAGGTAAAAGATCAATTGGAGTACGAAGGTTAAAGCTATATACAACATGAAAATGAGTCATCTTCATGGTTGAGTGCAACGATCGGATGTAAGCAAATTCCACATGAGGGAGGCACTCTTCCCACATTTTCAAATTCTTCTTTAGAACAGCTCACAGCATGGTTGACAAAATCTGATTCACAACTTCAGTTTGGCCATCAGTTTGTGGGTGACACGTGGTTGAGAAAAGCAACTTCGTGCCTAGTTTTTTCCACAAGGTTTTCCAAAAGTGGCTCAAGAACTTGGTATCACAATCTGAAACAATAGTGGAAGGCATGCAATGCAAGTGAACAATCTCTTTGAAAAATAGATCAGCAATGTGGGTGGCATCATTACTCTTGTGACATGGAATGAAATGTGCCATCTTTGAGAATCTATCCACCACAACAAAAAAACTATCCCTCCTTGTCGGTGTACTTTGCACTGGGGTACCCTCTCCACCGCAGAAGTAATTGGCCCAAGGAGTGGCTCGCCCAAGAAGCCCTACAGGCCGGCGAGCAACTGGCGGTCACGCCTACTCAGCGAGCGCCCACGTGGCACCATGGCAGCACCGGCGACCACGCCTTGCCACGGCGAAAGCCCCGTGGCACTGCGGCAGTAGGCGACCACGCTCCACTGCCGGGCAAGCCCACGTGGCCCCTAGCGAGCGACTGGCGGTGGCGAGGCCCACGTGGCTACTGGTGGGTAGCCGGGCGACCACCGCACGCCGGCGAAGCCCACGTGGCCTCGAGGTCGACTGGCGGTCATGCCACCTTTCGCCCAGGAAGCGCACGTGGACCTGGCGGGCGGCGACCACGCCGCACGGGCGAAGCACGTGGCACCTGGCGGCAGCCGGACGACACGCTTGTCTGCTGGACGAGAAGCCACGTGGCACCTTGGCGGACACGGTGACCACGCTTCGTCGCGACGAGAAGCCTGCGCGCCTCGGTGAGTAGCCTAGCGGTCATGCCCGCTGCCGGGCGAGCGCGACGTGGCACTGGCGGCGTCGGGCGACCACGCCGCTGGCCAGCGAGAGCCCACGCGCTCTCGGCGAGCAACTGGCGGTCACGCCCGCTCACCAGCGAGCAGCCCACGGGCCTATGAAGCGACTCGATGAGGGCGGCGTCGGGCCCCCTTGTCGGCCACGAAGGCAACCAAACGAATGAAGGAAGGCTTTGCTCGAACTTTCCCTCCGGCACCTCGTGTCGGTCATTACATGTAAAGGATTGCATTTTGACACGACGACGGCTCACCCCTCGACACCTCTTACCAACCCGTCGCAGGGTGTCTGTTCAGCTTGAATCGGCGAGGCCTCTCACCGACATTAAATGAGGTTCGAAGGACAAGGCCACGAGGCGCATGTAATAAATGAGTCGTGGTCGCGGGAAGCTGGAATGATGGGTGTAATTAATGTGTTGTAGATAAGTATTGTGCCACCTTCTCTTGCCCGGCCGCCCGCCTATATAAGGGCGCTTTGTGCATGGAGAAGAGGGTCACCAAGTGAACCAACCGCATAGAGAACAGTAGCCATTGTAAACACTTCCACACTTTTCAACGAAGAACAAGCAGATGTAGGGCTATTACCCAAGCCGAGGCCCTAACTCGGTAAATCAGTGTCCATCGGTTCGCCAATTCCCGAGTCCATCGTTGAGAGACATTAGGGTTTCTCGCCATGAAGATGCCCTCTATCGAACCAAATCTTTCGCCTAAGGTGTAGCCTACTGCTCATTGACGGATCTTGTCAGCGTAAATACGCGCTGGGGCACGCTGTAGGGGCTAGTGGTTAGCTTATCCGCCATCTCCTGAATTTCTTTTCATCCAAAGCGACCTACATTCGGTGATGCGGGTTCACACTCGCAGCGCAAGAGGTGGCGAGGCTAGCAACTCCCAAAGACACGCCCCGACACTCTCGCCGGACGAGGATCGCCACACCGCCCGCAGAGGGCGGTGGTGCCCCACACAGCGGCCGAGATTTCGGTTGCGTTACCGCCTATGGAGGCCGCCACTCCGCCGTAACTCGATGTCGTTTCGCTCTCTCGACCAACCACCGGTGGAACTCAGGAGATACTCGCCACGCTGCGGGTCAGCGGATATTGCAGTCCTCGTGGACGGGCTCACTCTGTAGGATGCCCGACGGTTCGAGACCGCTTGCCTCGACCATGGGTCCTCGAGAGGTACCCAAGCTTCCAACCGCCTAGCAGAAGCGCCTGCCAGCGGGCCAGAGTAAGGGAAAGGGAATGCAAGAAGAAGGTCCCAGCCCGAGGAGCCGGGGACCGAGGGCCCATTCGAGCTTCGACGCCAAGGGCGCGGCAGGATTTGCGTGATCACCGCAGCTGCCGCCTGGCCATGACTGACGGATGGCTCCTTGGGGGTGAGAGTTCTCTCATGACTCTCATTTCAGCGAGGAGGATCGCCGCCTCCAACTCGCGTGGAGTCGCGTCCGCCTCCTGCATAGTTTCCGCCGGTCAGGAGGATGTCGATCCCTACGGCGCTGGATGCCAGCGTTTCTTGACAATCGACCGCGTGGTGTGGCCGGAAGGTTTTGCTCGCCTCCATCGAGAAGTATGACGGCACCACCAACCTCAGAGAGTTTCGCAGATCTACACCATCAGGTACGATGGTACCGGGTCTCGGAAAGGCTATGGCTAACTACTTCCAACGGCCTTGACGGATCCGCCTTGCCCTGCGTGAACTCTCGCGAGGATCGTACTCGGGAGGAGTTAGTAACTTCTTTGTCGCCAACTTCAAGGTCTTCACATAGCGCAAGCGTGGAGGACGATCTCCATGCCCTCGAAAGCAGGAAAGAGGGGAGTCATTGTGTGACTTTATCCGGCGGTTCTACCACTGTCGCAACACGATTCCCCGGATTTGCCCGTCATCACCTTTCAAGAGGCATTCGTGACTGTAAGATGTGGGAAAAGATGGCGACCCGCGACATCGCCACTCACCTTTGAGCTCTTTCTCCCGAGCACAAGTGCGCGGCGCAGAGGCTCGGGACCGACGTTCGTGCCGCGGCGAGGACGCGGGGATGAGGCTGAACCTCGAGGGCCTCGACCCGCAAGCAAGAAGCCGGGAAGCGCTGAGGGACGAGACCAGCGGTCTGCCGCCAGCGTGAACGCAAAATGCCCGTGCCATTGCCAAGCGATACCGTGACAGGGATGACCGCCAACGTGGGAACCACCGAGGCCGGCGCGGTGATCGCCGCGGTTAGACGAACGACTGCCGCGAGGAAAAGGAGGGCGAGCCCTTCTGCCCGATTCACTAGACCAATTCTCATGGCTTGATGATTGCGGTTGTGAATAAGATGGTCGAGCGGCAAAGGAGGCCGCCTCTGATGATGACCAAGACGAAGACCCCACTCACCGGGCCTTCCAAAGAAAGTGGATCACGCCTGCATACATTCACGGGGTTTGTCCACCTACCCCTTCAACGCTTTATAAGCAGCTGAGGAGGAGGTCCAGACAAACGAAGTTCAGGTGCGGTTGATGTCAAGTGGTCGAGGAGCCGACACCTTCAATGGGCCGACCACCGAAACACCGGCCCAAGAAGCCACCTTCGATCGTGGCTTCTCCCACGATCCGGAACGGAGCCTCACCGAGTCGATGGACCGAGAAGCTCCATCAACCTCCCGCCCTTTGAAGTTTCGCGCCAGTGCCAAACCAGAGTTGTGCCCACGCTTTTCTACTTGTAGCCTGGGCTAGCATGGTCCCCGGCGTGCGCTTCCCCACCTTCGGGAGGAAGAACTCAGACGAGCTGGTTGACTTCAAGTCGCCGATTAACCTCCAGACAATGCCATACTTGGTCGACGATTTTGGCCAAGTTTATGGTGGCAACCCACTATGGCTACATGGTGGTGAAGATGCCAGGTCGTGGCCCATAACCATCCCGTGGATAGGTCGAGGCTTTTGCGCTACCACAAGCACGCTTAGACCTTGCCGGTGCACCTATGGAAGTCGGCCGATGCCGCCTCGAACCCTCACAGACAGCCGCCCACCACCAAGCGAGGTAAAGGAGGTCTCTGGCGCGGCAGCCAGAAGTTCATTCATTGGCGCCACCGCAATAAGAAGACACGCCACCTTCCTCCGCCTAATTCCGACGTGTTCACTCGCAACCGTCCGATATGACGGGTCCCTGGAGGTGATCGAAAGCACGATCGCACGCCCCCAAGGTATGCCCTGTCGCTAAAAGATCCGGCCAAGCACCGAGCGCCAAGATGCTATTCAGAGGAGGTAGAGAAGCTATTATGGCAGGGATCATCCGGGAAGTCTCTCATCCCGAAGTGGCTTGCCAACCTCGGTTTCGCTTAAAAGTCCAATGGGAAGGGCGGATAGGCCGATTTCACCGACTCAACAAGGCTCGCCTAAAGCGACTTTATCTCCCGCGGTCGCATCTCATTGTCGATTCCACTGCGGATGTGAGCTGCCAGAGCTGTGATGCTAACTCGAGTACCATCGATTAGCATGGCGCGTACATCTAAGACAAAATCACTTTTATAACACCCTTGGGTGTCTACTGTTATGTTAGAATGGCTTTTGGGTTAAAGAATGCTGGTTCCACTCACCAACGCGCCATGCATATCACTTTTCGTCCAAAGATAGGGCGCAACCTTGAGGTGTACGTCGACGACCTGGTCATGAAAGTGAGAAAGAGCGAAGACCTGATTGAAGACCGAGGAAAGCTTTGCCAACCTCCAAGAATCGCTTGAAGCTCAACCCCGAGAAGTGCGTGGTTCGGGCGATCTGAAAGCAAGTTAGGGTTCTCTGGTCTAGGCGGGCATTGAGGTCAATCTGACAAGATAGCGCCATCAAACACATGAAGCCGCCTGCTCGACCTAAGCAGTAAGTCGCCCGGCCGTCGCTTAGCCTCACTCAGCGATTTATTGCCCAACTAGGAGAGAGAAGCCTCGCTTTTCAAGCCATCAAGAAGACAAACCATTTCGAGTGGACTAAGGAAGCTCAACAAGCGCTTGAAGACTGGCAAGATTTCTCCTCCCCACTCAGCATTAGTCGCCTCACCGGGCGAACCATCGTCTCAGACATCGCCAGCACCCGGCAGGTGAGCGCGATCGTGGTGGAGAGGAGGGCATCCGTGTACCTACTACATCAAGAAGGTGCTGCACGGCGGAGGCTAGATACCCTCGCCAGAAGATGTCAGACGCCATCCCGTGGCATGCGAAGTCATGCACTACTTTCAAGGGCGAGAGATTACGGATCACCGCCTATCCTTCACGAGAAATCCTCCACAATCGAGGTGGAAGGTCGACTGTTATGGTCGTGGAGCCGGGGAATTATGTCTCAAATTTGTACCCCGCACCACCATCAAGAACCAGGTTCGGAGTTCGCGTCGAGTGGACTCCCGCCGCCCGAGCCGGAAGCACTTGGCGCCTTCCTCGACCTTGTTTTTCACGCTCTTTCAGTTCGGCGAGAAGTGCCGGAGTGGTCTTGGTCTCCCGACCGTGACATCCTTCTATACATGGTCGCCCTGACTTCAAGGCCACCAACAACATTGCTAACACGGGTTTGCCGCAGGCGCACGCCGCCTCGCCAATAGGCGCTCGATGCTCCAGTTAAAGGCGACTTATTGGTCATCATCCAAGCCGAAGGAATTTCAATGTTTAATCCTACCATGGTCACAGATTTATGGAGGTCAGAAAATTGAGCGCCATTTTGAAGGATCGATATATCCATATCGCTGACACGACAACCATTTGGCGACGAGCCATCAGCTATGCGCTCTTCAAGAGCTTCGCTGCCTGAGTCTTTGAAGAAAGACTTCACGCATCGTCTGTCATCACCCGCCCACGGGAGGACGGTATGGCTGCCGCTGTCTTCGCTTCCACGCAGGAGGACAAGATGGTTGCTTTCCGCCTCCACGCAGGATGGCGAAGGCCGAGCGCACCGGAAAAGCTCGCCCAATCGACCGAGCGATCATCGCAGGATCGCTTACTCTGGCCGGAGGTTCGCGATGGACCCATCCAGCCTTCAAGGGACCGAGATCCCGACTTACGATGCCTCTCGCAAAAGATAGCACGAAGGCCAAGTGCTACTCGTGATGGGGACCTATACCGCCGCGTAAACGAATTTCCTAAAGTGCATCACTGGAAAGGAGCGCCGCTTCGATATCCATGGAGGCATGTGCGGAGTTATATGTTTGGCCGACGCTGTCGACAAAGCGCCCCGCCAAGGATTTTATTACCATTACCTCCAGATGCTTATGCTGCCGTGGGATATGCAAAGCATGCCAATTTTCGCCAGTAATCCACCATCCACCCAGTTTAACCATCCCGCCTCTTGGCCGCTCGCGTCCGGGGTCGATATGTCGGGTCCGCTCTCATGGCCACGGGCTTACGACCGCTTGTTGCCATCGACAATTCACCAAGTGGGTCGGTCAAAGACGCGCATCACGGCTCACGCCGCTATCAAGTTCATCCACGGATTCACCCGCAGGTCGCTTAATCGCATCATCACCGCTAACGACACTCAATTCACTAAAGACGCTCTCGAGTTCTCCGAAGAGATGGGTACCAAGGTATGCTTTGTTTGCGGGCCCATCCCAAGAGCAATGGTTGTCGAGCGCACAACACGCTGGTATTGAGGGGCTTGAAGACCAGATCATTCGACGGCCCATAAGCAAGGCACGGAATGGAAGAGCTCCTGCCAGTCCGGGTTGCTCAACCACACCCCGGGCGGTGAGACGCCTTCTTCCTAGTCTCACGCGCTGAAGCTGCCCTTCGTCTGAAGCTATCGCTCACTCGCTTATGTGTCTTGGCGTTCAGCGAAGAAGAACAAGAAGACCACCGCGGTGACGACGTTAACCTTCTCGAAGAGGTGTGCGACCGGGTAGCCCTGCACGCCGCCCGATACCAACAAAGCCTCAGGCGATACCACGCCACCGGTCTCGAGAGAACATCGGAGCTGCACTGGATTTAGTGAAATCCAGACGATGCCGAACTCCACAACCTGTCTCGCCGAGGGCCTTTAAGGTGGTCTCAGATCTCACCGTGGTCCGATTTTCCGAGGATGGTCTTGGCCCTCCTCGCTGAACTCGAGACGATGGAGAGCCGAAGCGACAATGAAGGAGGATCCTCCCCCATACCAGAAGAAAGGCGCTCGCCAAGGGTCTGACCGGGCGTGTGAAGCCAGAGCACGCCGGAGTTCTTCATCCATCGTGCCCCTGCTTGGAAGCCGGCAAACGCCTTTTGTCTTGAGGCCTCAACACCAAAAGATCGCTGCTCGCTTGACTATTACTCTGGGTGGCTACCGGGTTAAACATACTTTGGTGCCCATCTCTTCACTAATCCGTGAAGGCCTGATCGGTGAATTAGGGTCCCTGGTTGTGATGATGTGGTTCACTCCAAAGCGGTGAAGATCCCGCGATGAATTTGGCAAAGCAAAAAGCGTAATGGCATCGCATTTCTTCGCCACCCACTTAGCGTAACTTGTCGATGGCGCATAAAGAGATGGGTGAAGCCCTGGGCTCCGGAACTTGTTTAGGATATCCTTTCGACCGCAAAACGCCAAGAGAGCGGATGGTTTGCAGAGCTTGGGCTAGTTTGGATCTCGCCGCGGCGAATGCAAGCTCAGATTTCACCAACAAGAAGATCCCCGGAGGGCGGTAGGCCAATAAAACTTTGGCAAAACGCTTTGGTCGATTAGCTGCCACCGACATATGGCTCCGGACACGCCCATGGATATCGGAGAGTTGCCCCTCTTCCCGAAAGTGATGCACTTCAAGAGAACTGCTTTACTCCGGGCGATAGGTCCCCACCTACCGAGTGTAGCACTTGGCCTTGCGGCAATCTTCTCAACCGAGGCATCATCGCCGGGACCACTCGTCTCATAGGAAGGCTAGGATAGGATCCATCCAATCGACCTTCCCGGTTGGGCCGAGCACACGCTCGCCGCATCATGGCCGAAGCTTTTTTGGTGCCGGATGGCCACCGCCACCTTCCCTCCCGACTCCGAGGCGCGGCGCTGCCTTCCTCCTCGAACCGAGGTCAGAAAGAGCGCCGCCCCCAATCGAAGTCGATGCCGAACGCCGCGCATCGCCCCACTCCGGGCTGCGATGGCAGCACATCGCCGCCACTGAACCGGGTCTGCGAAAAGAAGACCATCGCCCCACCAACCGGGCCGCGATGGACGGTCGCGATAGTCTTTCTTCAAGACCCTTAACCGAACAGAGACTTTGAGGACGCAAGCCGTGGAAAGACCGCCCGAAGGTGGTTGTCGCTACGAGGATATGAATATACCCCAATCCTTCAAAGTGGCGCCCATTTGACTCCCAGTACACCGCCATGGTGGGTCGGAACACCAAACTCCTTTCGGCTTGGTTGATGATTACGGAATCGCCTTAACTTGGAGACGCCGATGCCTAGGAGCCGGCGATGCGTAACCCCGCCAAGAGTGCCCTCGGATTCACCACGCTTGTTTTGGGCCTTGAAGTCGAGGGCGACTCACATACGGAGGGTGTCACGGTCGGGGAGACCAGACAACCCAAATATCACGGCCACGCGGTTGCATTTCCACAGGGGTCCTCGTGGTCACGTTCGTGACCAAGACCCGCCTGGTCTCTCTCTGCCCATGCTTCCCTGCTTTTTGCTTGCATGGCTGGACACTTCGAGGTTCCGGTTCATCCTTGCCTCGCCAATCCAGGCCGACACACCCCTTTGCCTCATGGCCCGCAAGACACTTATGTGTGAGGGAGAAGAGCCTGAGGTGGTGCCGACAGCCGTAGCCATCTTCTCTCATCTTACGGGTCTCGATGCCTTTTTCAAAGGCGGACGACGATTGTTCAGAATTGGGGGATCGTGGTTGCATAAGGGCAAAACACCGGATGAAGTCGCAAGACTCTTCTCCG
>JAYEVE010001254.1:0-28193 GCA_036346375.1 Guadua angustifolia
TGAGTCCTAGTTGGTGCCTGCGCTTTGCAATAACCCGGCGCTTTGTGCCTGCATACAGCGGCATTATCATCTACACCGGCGACGCCCAGTGCCTGGCCTGGCATCGCCCTGCGCCCCCTCGCCCGGCGTCATACCCCGCCTCGGCCAAACTCGGCGCCCTCGCCTGCGCCTGGCGGCGTGGGCCAGCGGCCTGCACGCTGCGCCCTGCGCCCTGGCGGCATCGTCCTGCGCTGCGCCCTGCGCCACAGCGTGGCGCCTTGCACTTGCGCCTGCGGTGCTCGGTCGCCGCCCTGGCCGTGCATGCTCCCGAGCGAGATTGTCGCCGATCGCGAAAGGCGGGGAAGGAGGAAGCCACAATCAGGAAAAGAAGGAAAACCTGCTGCTGCACCCGTGAAACCACTTGCTTCCTCCCCTTTGTCGTCTGCTGGCTGGCCCCTCTTCACGGGATTGATGTGGCGATGAGAGCAAGGTTTAATACCCCAAGAGTGGTTCATGCTTTTGGTGCGAGGACCATGTCCAATGAAGCGATGAAAAGCTGGATGCAAGCGACTTTTAGAAGAGCAGAGGAGAAAAGCAAGTTTTTTGCGCTGCACAAAGTGGTGTGGCCGAATGGGCTATCCGAGTCAAGGAATCGATATGGGCTGACACCAGGTTCATGGCGGGCGAAAGGCCATAAGTAAAGATGTCTGAGATAGCACTCAGTTTCGCCATGGCCTCAAATTCGCGATTGCCTAAGTGTTCGAATTTGCTATGGCTTCAAATTCGTTCCAGCATAAAGTTTTGGCTAAGCACAGGAGTTTTGCTACGGATAGTTCTCGCAGCTTGATCAAGCTCGGTGTCTCTTCTGCAACTTTCGCAAGCATATGCGGCGTCTAACACTGCCCCTTCTGGTGCTTTTCTATCACCAAGGGGCAGGGGGCTACTGTTGGAGAATATCTGAAGAGCTACTAACAGTGCAACGTACAGATCAAGAGACTGCCGCCTGCCAACAAAGGACGATGCTACCCCTCACTTGTACTAATAGACTAGTTATCCTTATAAGGGGTATTTCGGTCATTTGTACCAAAAGACGACACTACCCTTCTTTTTTGTATCCATAGGCTAGTCATTCTTGAGGGTATTTTGGTCATTTATGCAGACCATGAACTCTATAAATACCCCTCCCCTCTCATTTGTAAGGAGCTCCTTGAGCAATATAATGAAACACTCAAACTCAGCGAGCCTCGGCCACTCGCTCTCGGGAGGCTAACCCTCGTTGGCTGATTAAGCGGCCGACGTCACCCCCCTCGTTTGTGTTTGGTTTTCACAACTACGCCAATTTTAGACCATTTGGAACTCAAATAAAATATTTATAGCAAAATTTTATTTAAAATTTTCATATGTCTAACTAGACTTTAATAAAAGGCTCCATTCAATTAAATTCAAAATAATTTAAATAAATTCTAGAAAATTCACAAAAATATAAAATGCATAATAAATCCATAAAATGCAAAAAAAATGGGTTGTTACATGGAGACCGAGCATTCTCAATTCCAAAAAAGTATTGAAGAGGTCCAACATTCTTTATCTCAAATGCATTTCCCAGTCTCTCCTTCAGGCATTTGATTTGTTCACTATCATCTCCTGTGGTCACAATATCATCAACATAAACTGCTAGCATGGTGATACACGATCTTCTATGCCTGTATGTCACTGTATGATTCCATTGTACTAGGAATAGTCCATACCACACATTGCATATTTGAATCCGTCAAACCATACTCGTGGAGACTATTTTAGACCATATAAAAACCTTTTGAGCATACACACCTTTTCGGTTGCTTATTCTCAAAGACAGGAGAAATCTCCATATATACATCCTCTTATAAATCTCCATTTAGAAATGGATTCTTCACATCCAACTGATGCACAAGTCACCAAAAATGAATAGCACAAGAAATCAACGTTCTTATTGTACTCATCTTTGCTATTGGTGCAAAAGTCTCATCAGTCTATCCCATACATCTGACTATAACCTTTTGCAACCAATCTTGCCCTATATCGCAAGTGCATTGTTGGTGAAAAAACCCTAACCCTAAAACCTTTCTCTGATAACATGATATGAATAGCACATGTATTCATTATGAGGCCAATAGGCTAGAATATATACAATATATGAGGGTACAAAAGGAAAGCATATACAAGGCAATGCATGATACTAGTAATCTCTATACAAAGTAATACATGATACTAGCAATCTTTATACAAGGTAATACAGGATACTGTCTAACACTGTCCACATTGCCTTTAGGAGTTTGTTTCATTGTAAAGATCCAGTTACATCCCACTGCTTTCTTTCATTCTGGAAGTGGAACAAGATACCATTTCTTGCACCGCTAAAGTGTACCAAGCTTCTCTTTCACAGCATCCTTTTATTTAGGATCCTGCTTAGCAACCCACTAATCCTTTAGAACATGCACTTTCTAGAGAGACACAACTAATGCTTTGTATGTAGGAGAAATATGAGATGAAATTTGCAATGTTGTGCTCAAAGCCATACCATAGTGGAGAGTGGAGACTTTCTGGCATTAGCAATCAAACACATGGATGACTTTTTTCTTGAACCATTTCATACATGTACCACTTAGTAGAAGCAGCCAAACACACCTTAAATAAGAAGGAACATTACCACTCACTCTAGGGGAGCAAGGAACTTGATGGAGAGAGACTTAAGGAGAGATTTGAGGCTAGATCAACTAAAATTGCTGGTTGTGGTTGTTCTTGTTGTTGGTCATCTAGTAGTACTAGATCATCCGATGACAATTGCTTTTTTTCATCTCCCAAAACACCTTCTTTGATACATCTTTACGTCTTCTGAGGCTATCATATCTTTCACACATTTCGTTATGCTTGGGCTCGAAGAGGGACTCAGAATTGTCCTCATGCTTGGGCTCAATGAGAAACACGGAATTGTCCCCACAACAACAATGTCTTCCCCTTAGCTATCACTCTCCATGTTCTCCCCCTCTCAATTGTCACTCTTGGTGATAGGGGACAACTCCTATAAGAATTTACCAAGATCATTTTTATTCGTGTATTACGGCTTGAATTTCTGAAAAGTTACATCCATACTCATAAACAATTTCCTCTCAATTAGGTTCTAGCACCTATATCCCTTTGGACTTTATGAATATCACCAAACTTTGGATGTTGATCCTATACAAAACACACACAACAAAACACCTTAAGGGAAATTTTGAATTTCCATTTACCTAAAAGAAGTTCAACTAGAGACTTCCTCCTAAGTATTTGAGACAGCATACGATTGATAAGATATGTAGCTGTAATCATCACTTCGCTCTAGAATCTCTGACACATTCATTTGAAACATGAGTGAATGTGATATCTTCAATAAATGTTGATTGTTCTGTCAACCACTCCATTCTGAGATAGAGTTCCTGTACAAGTGGTTTGATGAAGTATCCCATTCTTCGAGAGATATGCTACAGATTTCTTGTTAACATACTTAGTTCCATTTCTGTTCAAATAATCTGAACCTTTGCATCAGACTGAGTAGCTACCTATCTATGAAAGTCCTAAAAACATTGAAGGACCTTACACTTGTGGTAACCGAACATGAACCCTGTCGATGTTTATTGTCGGCAATAATGAAAATGGGGCTAGGTGCTGGATCCAAACTCGATGGTAACACAAGACACGGGAATTATACAGGTTCGAGCTCTCTTGGAGGAGATAATACCCTAGTCCTGTGGAAGGAGGTCATGAAGGACTCGATAGAGCTCCACGTGTAAGCATTCCGAGTGGTTCCCGGCCCAATTTATTGAGCCAGCACACACCTCGTCATAGAGTACATCTCCATTTGCATTGGCTTTTAGCTGAGTGGTATCTGTGTGCCAGGGCGCACAGCTTTTGGCCTGTCATGAGGTATACCTCGAGAATATCTGTTTTGAACCATCTTTATGATATCTGATCCTGTTTTGGACGGTATCCAGCATACAATTTAACATGAGGCATATCATAAGAGGATGTTTTAATTTGAAAGGTACCCAAATCCCGTCTGACACAGTCATTGGCTTTTGGCCCATCATGGGGTGTACCGTATCCCAAATCGAATCCAGCGCAATTGTGCCTGTGTATAGTGATTCACTGCACATGGTTACCGGCCCATCTTGAGGCGTGCCCTAGGGCAACCCCAAAATATGCGGAAGGCGAAGCGTTTTCCCGCTCAAGGCGAAAATTAGCATCGCTCCCTATAAATATGAGACTAGGTGCGAATGAAACGGCTTTCTGCACACTATTCTCATTTGCCCCTTCGTCTTCTCATTTTCGGCGTTTCTCATGCGATCTCCGCCGCTAGGGTTAGCATCTCTCGCCATCCCAATCCAACGCGATCGCAAGTTTCTTTCGCCCAAAAAATATCTTCTCCTTCCCCAAAAGACGCTCCTTCATCCGCCTCGGCCAAGGATTGGGCCACTTCTGTGACAACGGAGAAGCGATTGGAGGAATTGGTCTCCGTCGGCATTTTCCCCCCATTGGTAATGCTCTCCGCTCGACCTGCGGCGGGTGAGTCTTGCCCCACTCCCCATACCGAAGAAGTGGTCATTTTTAGTCCTTTTTTCAGCGTGGATTTGGCCTTCCCGCCTGCGCTTTTCTTCGCAATCTTCTTCATTTTTATGAAATTAAATTGACCCATCTCAATCCCAATTCCATTCTTCAAATCACTGTCTTCGTTCACCTCTGTGAGGCCTTCCTTGGCATTCGTCCGCATTTTGATCTTTTTCGCCATCTCTTCCTTCTCAAGCCCTTCCCAAACAAGAATTCCCCAAAAGCGGTTGGAGGCGCCAGATTCCAACTGAGGGACGGCTTGAAGAAGGCCTATTTTGCTATTCCCTTCAAAACCTCGAACAAGGGCTAGCACCAGGAATGGTTTTACTGTGCCAATCCCAAGCCTTCTCTTCCTTCTTTTTTCAGAGTCTCACCTAAGCCTTCACTGGACTGGACTTCGTTCCCTTCGGACGGCGGGGCAGACCAGGTGGAGGAGCTCATGGGGATAATCGCTAAATTGAAGGAAGACGGTCTAACTGGAGTCGCGATCGTCCTCAATTTTGTCCTTCGTCAGGTGCAACCCCTCAAGGAGCGAGACCATCTGGGGTACGACTATGAAGGAGAACGCGACACCACCTTGGAAGCCCCTGAACTGATCCCCAGGGATGCTCTCCTCAGATGCCTGGGCAATTTCTTCGTCCAGGGCGTCCACATTGCCAACACCAGATGCCCAAAGCCCTTCAACAAGAAGAATCCTCCGCCTCCAGTAAGATGTTGCTTTATCTTCCCCAATTAGTTTTTCTAGCTCTTAAGAAACTGCATTTAAACATATGTTTGATACCTGTGCTTGCAGGGTCGTGACGCTTTCTTCTCTGATGCGCCGCTGCCCGAATTTCCTCAGCATAAGAGCGCCAAGAGGAAACACCCTACTCGTGCCTTGCCCTCAACTCCGAGTGCCAAGAAGAGCAGGGCGGCTGAAGCCGAAGACCCCTTGGGAAAGGGTAAATGCCCAGCCGTCCATACACCCAAGGAGAAGAGGAAGCAATTGACGGCAAACGTGCGCCCGACTGGAGGCCCGAAGGTTCAGGACCCGGCAGCCGTACGCGCTCCTCCAATGACTTCCTCATCTTCAAGCCAGTCTGTGGACCCAAAGGCCCCTGAGCTCCCAGCCCGGCACTCGGCCGACAACGTGCCTCCGCCCTCGCACCCGATCAGAGACCCGTTGTCACCCGTGACGGCAAGCAGATCAGTTCTTCGCGAAAAGGACCTTCGCTTTCGAAGGGCTCGGGGATAAAAATAACGAGATCCAGCAGGTTGGTTTCCTTGTTAGCTCTTTTTTATTTTTTCGGGTCGTGCCCTGACTGCTTCATTATGTCCTGCGAGTCTTTTTTGATTTAATGCTTGCATGCGCTACGTCTGGTTTGATGTCTCGCGTCCATACGTCTTCTCGATCATTTCGAAGTTACGGTACCAAGATCTTCTTCAGAGCCGCTTGACTTTCTTACTAAGCATTTACTCAAGACCGTTCGATTTTCAGGCTTTGGGCGTATAAGAGTGTCACCGCTACCTAAGCGATCACTCATCTCTAAACGTTTCTCAACAGCCTTCAACGTTCTCTCTTGAACATTCAATGGCTTCTTCGTCCCAATCTTGTTCGTCTGGTGATGAGGCTCCACCATCTCCCCCCCGGTGGAGGGGCTGATCTTTGAAGATGAGGCTCCACCGGCGCTCGATGAGAAGCCTTTTGGCCGAGCCTGGTCGATTCGACCTCATGGTCGAGCTTTAGGAAGAAGAAGTCGCTTTGCTCACGACCACGTCTTGCCGGGTCGCTACGCCGATCGGCCGTCCCCGGCTTGTCGAGGCGAGGATGCTCTTCTCGAGGCGATGAGGGTCGCACGGCTCGCTTAGGTTTTAGATTCCTGCTTGCTTCTTTGTGTAATGCATTGATGTGTCCATACCCGAGTGTACCTAATGAAATCTTGATGTTTGCTTGACTTTTCCTTTTTGATTTTAAAGTTTTGCTCGAGTGGTTTCTTTTCCGCTTTCGTTTAAGCACTCTGCCTGACTGCTCTAGCCCTCGGGTGTCGGAAGTCGGCTCATGACCATTTTTCCCAGGCACGCGCTTTTGAGAGACTAGAGTTCGACAGAGTTTCATGATTTGGATTTTAACACACTCGAGCTCATTCACGATCAATAGGGAAAGAAGATAAAAAATGACTTCTTTTATTCATGAATCCTTGCTGAATTGATGCTCAATTACTCTTAAATGATGCTCACTTACTCAATGGCAAACGGCATGGTACTCATCAATTGACTATTAGGTGTAGCCCTCGACTTACTGCTTAATTGAGCATCAATTGAGTAGCAAGTCAAGAAGAAAATTTTATTCATGAATACCATAGCTAATGTACAAGATTTAAGAGTAAAAACGACGTAGCTGCTCTATGTTCTATGAGTTGCCGATGACAACGTCATCTTCCCGCTTGAGTCTGTAAGCCCCCGGGCGTGTCACCTCGTCGACGATGTAGGGGCCTTCCCAGCTTGGGGAGAGCTTGTGCTCACTTTTTTGATTCTTCATTAGGACCAGATCTCCTTTGGAGAAAGCACGGCTCCGAACGTTCCGATCATGGTAGCGGCGTAGGCCTTGGAGGTACTTGGCCGACTGGATTACCGCAATTTCCCTGGTCTCTTCCAGTCGATCGATGTCTTCTATTCAGTTTTCCTCTGACTCAGCCTCCTTATAGCTCCGAACCCACAGGGATCCGAACGTCAACGCGGTAGGTAAGACCGCTTCTGAGTCGTATACTAGGAAAAAAGGTGACTGCCCAGTAGCTCTGCTGGGAGTGGTTCTTAGCCCCCAGAGTACCGAGGGCAATTCTTAGCCCCTAGAGTAGTCGTGTGGCATAAGGCTTGAGACAATCAAAAATCCTTGCTTTTAGCCCTTATGGTACCATGCCGTTTGCCCGCTCCACTTGGCCATTGCTCCTTGGATGAGCTACGGAAGCGAAACAAATCTTGATGCCGAGCTCATCGCACCAGTCTTGAAATTCCTCTCTGCGAAATTGAGTTCCATTGTCCGTGATGATTTTATCTGGTACGCCGAATCTTACTACGATTTCTTGGAAGAATTCCTTGGCCTTGGCCGCCGTGATCGTGGCGACGGGCTTTGCTTGAATCTACTTGGTAAATTTATCAATGGCGACAAAGAGATGAGTGAAACCACCTTGGGCCTAGGTCCGACCGTGTCGAGCCCCCAGACTGCAAATGGCCAGGTGATCGGAATGGTTTGCAACTCTTGCGCCAGCACATGTATTTGACGAGCAAAGAACTGGCAACCTTCACAAGTGCGAACAATATCTTCTACGTCGGACACGGCAGTTAGCCAGAAGAAGCCTTGATGATATGCTTTGCCCACAAGGGTACTTGCCGCTGCATGATGCCCGCAAATTCCCGAGTGGATTTCTCTGAGAAGATTCTTCCCTTCTTGCTCTGATATGCAACGCCTTAGGACTCTGGAAGCGCTCTTTCGGAAGAGTTCTTCTCCGACTACCACGTAGCTTTTACATCGACGTGTGACGTGCTCTGCCTCTGCGCAGTCTTCGGGGAGCTCTTCTTTTAACAAATAGTTTAGGAATGGAGCTGCCCAGTCAGGGTTGATGACTAAGACTTCCTCCTCGGCCGGTATTTCCTCTGATTTGTCTGGCTCTTGCTGTCGGCTTATTGAAGGCTTGTGGAGCTCTTCGATAAAGACACCAGCCGGTACTGTTGCCCGACTGGAGCCTAGCCTTGCGAGCTCGTCTGCTGCTTCATTGTCATGGCGGAGCATGTGGACGAGCTCCAGCCTGTTGAACTTGTCTTCGAGCTTCCGCACTTCCTAGCAGTATGCAGCCACGCACGACCAGTCTTTCTGCACTTGATTGATTACCAACATGGAGTCTCCTCGGATTGTCAGCCGTCGAACACCGAGGGATATCGCGATACGAAGTCCGTGGATGAGTGCCTCGTACTTGGCGGCATTGTTTGACGCCGGGAAATAGAGCTGAAGGACATATTTCAAGCGCTCACCTGTTGGAGAGATAAGCACTACGCCAGCCCCCGCGCCGCTGAGTACGAGGGAACCATCAAAATACATTATCCAATACTCGAGCTCTTCAGAAGTCGTGGGGGTCTGCAATTCCACCCACTCGGCGACGAAGTCGGCGAGTACTTGAGACTTTACTGCTGTTCGCGACCTGAAGAAAATTTCAAAAGCTCCAAGCTCGACCACCCATTTTGCAATTCTCCCGGTGGCTTCCCGATTGTGGAATATATCCCCAATCGGAAAGGAGGTAACCTCCGAAATTGAATGCTTTTGAAAGTAATATTTGAGTTTGCGAGCAGTAAGCAATACGGTGTACAACAGTTTCTGTACCTGCGGATACCGTGCCTTGGATTCTCCTAATACCTCGCTTATGAAGTAGACTGGCCGCTGAATCTTCTGGAGGTGCCCTGCTTCCTCCCGCTCTACGACGATTGCAGCGCTGACTACATGAGTCATTGCAGCAATGTAGAGCAAAAGGAGTTCTTCGAGCATTGGTGAGACCAGTACCGGCGGCGAGGACAAGAATGTCTTGAGGTCTTTGAAAGCCTGCTGTGCCTCGGCTGTCTATTGAAAATTGCCCTGCTTCTTTAGAAGTTTGAAAAAAGGCATTCCCCGCGAGCCTAGGCGAGAAATGAATCTGCCGAGTGCCACCATGCAGCCTATGAGTTTCTGGACGTCTTTTTGGCTAGTCGGAGGCTTCATCTTCAGGATGGCATTGATCTTCTTCGGGTTTGCTTCGATACCCCGCTGCGATACAATGAATCCGAGCAGTTTCCCTGAGGGGACTCGAAAGACACATTTCTCGGGGTTGAGCTTCATCTTGTAGGCCCTTAGGCTTTCAAATGTCTCGGCTAAGTCAGATATGAGGTCCTCCTTCGCATGAGATTTGACGACGATATCATCGACATATGCTTCCACGTTGCGTCCGATTTGAGTGTGAAAACACTGCTGTATTGCGCGCTGATAGGTTGCACCAGTATTTTTCAAACCAAATGGCATTGTGACGTAGCAAAATGCTCCAAACGGAGTGATGAACAAAGTTTTGATACAGTCTTCTTCTTTCAGCCTAATCTGGTGATACCCCGAGTAGGCATCCAGAAAGCTTAAGAACTCGCAGCCTGCAGTTGAGTCTACCACCTAGTTGATGCGAGGCAGCCCAAACGGATCTTTCGGGCATGCTTTGTTAAGATCGGTATAATCAACACACATGCGCCAGCTTTTATTCTTTTTACGAATAAGAACTGGGTTCGCTAACCAGTCGGGATGATACAATTCTTTTATAAAGCCTGCGGCTAAAAGCTTAGTGATTTCTTCCCTGATGGCCTCTTGGCGATCCTGAGCGAATCGTCAGAGCGGCTGCTTGATGGGCTTCGCCTTCTCATCCACATTGAGAGAGTGCTCGATCACCTCCCTAGGGACACCGGGCATGTCAGAAGGTTTCCATGCAAAAATATCCCGGTTGGCCCGAAGAAAGGTGATGAGTGCGTCTTCCTATTTGGGGTCGAGTCTGTCGTCAGAGCCGTCTGAGCCGAGTTGGACGGGTCGAGGATTACCTTCTTAGTCCCCTCGTCAGGCTTCGTGCTTGTCTTGGCTTGCTTCTTAGCTGGGACTTCTCCTTCATCTTCTTGATGTCAAACCGCTGTCGGATCTTCTCCTGTCGGTTTGCCACTTCTTGCATTTCACTATCTCGGCAGACTCTCTGTCAGATGAGCGATCGCTCGACGTCGCGTGTGACGGAGATAATTCCCTTCGGCTCGGGCATCTTCAAGACGAGATAAGTGTAATGGGGCACGACCATGAACCTAGCTAGGCCTGGCCTTCCCAAGATGGCATAGTATGCCGTCTTGAAATCAGCCTCCTCAAAGTGAAGATATTCCATCCGGTAATTTTCTCTGGTCCCAAACGTGACCGGCAAAGTGATTTGTCCAAGTGGAACCGAAGAGGTCCCGGGGATCACCCCATGAAACGGCGATGAGCCCCGCTTTAGCTCCGAGCGGGGAATCTTCATGTCGTCAAAGGTTTTGGAGAAGAGGACGTTGAGTCCACTCCCTCCGTCAACCAGCACCCTCTTGAGTTTAACGCTACGAATCATAGGGTCTAAAACAAGAGGATATCTACCTAGATATGGGATGTGATCTGGATGATCCAAGCTGTCAAAGGCAATCGGGACTTCGGACCATCTGAGGTATTGGGGAGTTGCCGGCATAACCGCATTGATGTCCCGAGCGGTAAGCTTTTGCTTTCGCTTGGACTCATAGGCAGCCGAGCCTCCGAATATGTAGTTGAGCTCACGCTCCGTCTTCTGGTATTTGCCCTCATCATATTTAGGGGGATCTTGCTTTTTCTTTGCTTCTTCTTTTGCTTCGCCCTTGGCCGGCCGCTTGTTTGACTCCTTGGCAAACCTTCTCAGAGTGAAGCAATCCTTCGCAGCATGTTTCTTCTTGGGATGGAAAAGACAGGTTGCATCCATTACTGCGTCATAATCGTTTGTCCACGACGCGCAATGTCGGCCTCGCTCGGCCGCCGCCACCAGTTCTTCGGGCTTCCGCTTCTTATCCCGCTGCCTGGAGGACTCGGCGTGATCCTTCTTGTCTTTATGCCATGGGCGATCGTCTTGGCGCTCGGCCAAATCATCCGAGGCTGTTGCGTAGCGGTCTGCCAATTCGAACATCTCCTTTACCGTAGTCGGTGGCTTCCGGGACATCTTCTTAATCAAGTTGAGATCATTGATGCCCTTCTGGAACGCTACAATGACCGTAGCTTCTGAGATATCCTGGATCATATTCTTCTTCTACATGAAGCGCCAGATAAATTCCCGGAGGGTCTCGCTCCTTCTCTGATGAAGCTAGTACAGGTCCCACTAAGTCCTAGGTCTTTCATAAGTGCCCTGAAAATTGGTGATGAACTGCTCACAAAGATCTCCCCAGGAGTCTATAGAGTTCGCTGGAAGTCCAGTGAGCTAGGCTTGAGCCGAAGAGGTAAGCGTGACCGGTAGATAATTGGCCATTACATTATGATCGCCCCCGGCTGCCATGATTGCAAGGGAATAGACTTGCAACCAAGCTTCTGGATCTCTTTGGGGTTGAAACCTTCAGGCCAAACCACTCGGCGAAGCCGGGGAGTGAAGGCTCGGATCCCCTCAATAGGCCCATCGCTGCGACGACGTGGGGAGCATCGAGAAGGTGATATGAGCGTCGAGAAGGTGATCTGACACGGCGGTCCTCGCTATCGCCCTTGTTGCGGCGGTGTCGGCTTCTGCGATCATCCCGGTCATCATGATAGATGCCAAAACGTTTGTAATCATCTTTGCATCGGCGGCACTCTTCATCTTCTCAATCCCGACGCCTGGCATTCAGGTCTACGCGAAGATCACGGCTGATGCTTTGCCGGGCGTTCTCACCTCGTCGAAGCTCAAGTCGACCACGCATGGCCCGAGTGCGGGCTATATTGCTGCTAGCAGCCTGAGTGACCACGCCGGTACGAGAGTGCTCTTTCTCCCCTGGTTTTTCCTGATGCTGCTGGATTGCCGTTGCCGTCACCATGGCTTTAACTTGGGCTACGATCGGAGCGGCTGGGCTGTCGGAACCGAGCATTGGTCCCAAAGTGTTGAGAAGTGTCTTCGATGCGACGATATTCTGCTAAGGAGTATGGAAAACCGACTGGTTCCCTATCTTCATCTGCAAAATGTCTTCATTAACATTGCGGCCCCTGGCCTGGAGAGACTTCGCGCGAGTTTCCTGTGCTTCACGACGAAGGCGCTCTGCCTCTGCAGCGTCCGCGGTATCCTTCTGTTGCTAGGACTCCGTCCGAGGATCCTCGATCACAAAGACGCCGCGAAAGCCTTGAAAATCTCCTGCCCTGCTCTCTGAATCAGAAGAACAACAAGATAGGTTGGGCTGACCTTTAGATCCGAGTGGTTTTCTGGCGCTCCTCACCACTCGGGGCTCATTTTTGACCGGTCCTCGCCCGGGCGAAATAGACTCTGACTTATTGTCGGGGACAGATGGCCACCTTGACCCGATCCAGTGGTTGCCCGCTAGAGAACAATGAATTACTTCCAGATTGGATCGATCCGAATCGAAAGGATGAGCTTGCCAAGATTGTCGGCGATGAAGTCCGAGGCTTCAAGCGGGCGCTCTGGCGGAGGCGGCGGTCATGACATCGCTGAGGATTGCTATCGAGCCTGCTGAGATTGATCTCAACGCAACCCCTACCTGGCGCACCAACTGTCGACGTTTATTGTCTGCAATAATGAAAACGGGGCTAGGCGCTGGATCCGAACTCGATGGTAACACAAGACACGGGAATTATACATGTTCGGGCTCTCGTGGAGGAGATAATACCCTAGTCCTGTGCTCTGGAATTATATGTGGCTAGCTAATTTGCTGATGAGATTGTATGTCGATGTTCCCCCGTCCCTCCCTTTATATAGCAGAGGAGGGTGGTTACAAAAGAGAGTTCTGGTCGGATACAAAGTAGGGATTATATCTCTTGCACCTATCCGTTTGGTAACGGCTTAGATTACAATCGTATCCTACCTAATCCGGATCGGTTGCTATCTTCAAGGCTTCCTTATTTCGCACGTTTTAGCGCATCCCTGGTGGCTTGTTTTCCTGCACTGGCTCGCCCGATCTTGTTTAGTTCGGCCTCATGAGCTCGTCTTCAGACACGCATCTTTGTGTATACTCCACAAACCCCAAAATTAGTTCGACTAGAGACCTCACAGTGGTAACTGAATATGAACCCCAAAATTAGAATGTGTTAATATGAAAGATTCCAAACTGAGTAGCTACCGGTCTATGGAAATCCTAAAAACGTCGAAGTACCTCACACTTTTGCTTCATCATATAAATCCAAGTCATACGAGTATAGTAATTAATCAATGTGACAAACCACTTAAAACCACTCATAGAGGTAACTGAGCATGGATCCCAAAATCAGAATGTATTAATATGAAATGTTCATAACTTCTAAGACTAATACTACGATAAGTACACCGTGCAAGTTTTTCAAACTCACAAGCATCACACACATGTTTACTCTTGTCTACTTTATTAAACAAATCAGGATATATTCGACTCAAAATTTGAAACAAAAGATGTTCCAAATGACTATGATGCAACAAAACTTCTTCCTTGACTCCTCTTATAGCCACAACCAATGTTGTATCAACCTGATCAATGTACTACTATCTATTACACTTGATTCCAGTCCCAATTATTTTCTCAGTTCAATTTCTGTAGGTATCAAAAAAATTTCTCGCATTCTATATAAGACATAATGGCAAGGTCCTACTTGGAACGGCTTCAACTTCGACTTCTCTCGTTTGGAAGTCAGAAGCTGTTCTAAAGAGCTAGCTTCTTCATAGCTGTAAGCCAAAACCCAGCAGCCCATTGTTCTAGGAGAAGCTGAAAGCAAAAGGCTGATCTGGGTTGCTTCCTACGGTTTTAGTGTTTTAGGGTTCTAACTTTGCCACTACCAAGTATAAAATCTCAAATCTCACTCTTCTCACCCCTATTCCCGATCTGCACCTTTCACACCTAAAAAGTTTGGCAATCAAAACCTTCAGCCATATAGCTCTTTAGCCATACAACACAGTTGAAAACAACTCAGAAAAGCTATGACTATACTACACAATGCCAAATCCCATCCCAGCCACCAGATTCTACCGCTAGCCAATCCCAGTCTCAAAGCAATCTATCTCTTCTCTTCCACACCACTGCTTTTCCTCGATGGAAGCAAAGACGAGGCCACGTAAGAAGCAACAGTGGTCTACCGGTGATGGGTTCGCCCTCTGCCTCACCATGCAGTTCGCTGCCACGTACAAAGGTCGTCGTCGATGGCAGCCACAAGAGTTCACGCATCCTCCTTACGGGTCTGAGGCAGGCAGACCGCTTATCACGTCCGCGTACCACTAGAAGCCTGCTTACCACGAAGCCATCATCGAGTTCCACAAGACTGAGACATGCGTCGTAGACTTCAAGATTTGGGAAATACTCAGCCATGGAGGGAGAGCAGGCGTTGGAGAAGAGAGAGCTAGATTGTTTTGAGATTGGTATTTATTAGGTGGCCGAATTTGGGATGGGGCAATTAGACTATCTCCAGCAATTTCTCTTCATTTCCTTCTCTTCCCTCATTTCCTTCCTCATATTCAATCCCTTCATTTCTATCATCTCCAGCAGCATCCCCTCGAAGGGTTTTGTATAAAGATTGGAGAGAGAATCTCTTTCTGAGCAGATTCTCTTTCCAAATCCCTTCCGAAGGGAACCGTGAAGGGAATTCGTTGGAGAGCTTAGGATCTGTCTGTGAAGAGATTTAGACGCTGAAAGGATACCGCTGGAAATAGTCTTAGACAGGAATTTGGCACCCATGATCCCATCGAACTTTTCCCCATACATTCAGAACTGCCTGCATATTTAGCTCCTTATTCCATTTTTTTAAAAAAAATAGCTATTTCTTAAAAAAATTACAAAAATAGTCTCCCCACGCTGCAGTACCATGAGAGGAAATCAAATCCTGCAGAACTGTAGCACTATATTGCTACAATATCATGGTGCTATAGCACAGTAAAGTTTCTTTTGAATTTGAATTGCTGCAAATGTTTGCTAACCTCGAGCACGGCATTTACTTTTTTCGCTAAATAGAGACGCGGGATTCCATTTTCCGTTGTGCGGTGGTGCGAAAATGCGATTTTCCGTAGTGCGGTGGTGCGGCATTACTGAATGGTGCACTGTTCACATAAATCGCCACGTGTCGCCTCGTGGTATTTTCCACACTCCTCGTATGCGGGATTTGTATTTTTTGTGTTCCTCGTATGTAGCGACCCCCATTTTTATATAAATACAAAAATAGAAATCTCATGTGCATACAGTGCTAATCCCATGATCAGTAGCTAGCACACACATTTACAACAATTGATATCACATCCATACTCTTTATTACAAATAGTAAGGGTAATTTACACAATAAAGTCTTACAATTTAGAGTAATGCAGCGGAAAGAATCAAAATCTTGTAGTGTGCCTATCCAACCCTCAGACAACTGACAAGGCATTATCTCTAGAAAAACGTGTTAATATTCCTGAATCCTGCGTCAAATAAATTTCATCGAGCTATTCTGATTCTTCACCTAAAAATAATGAATAAGCAAGGGTGAGTACTTTCGTACTCAGCAAGACTTTTGCAAAACCTATAATATATGCAGGCTATTTCAAAGGAAAGGCTTCTATGATTAATTTACATAAAGCCAATTTAAATTGTAAAACAAATAATAATTGCAAAACAAAATTTATAAAAGCAAATTTGACTGGTACGAAAATAATAAATAAGTAAATTATAGGTAACAACTCACACTCCTCCATGACGTGAGCATCAAGTCGTCCATTGCCATCACAAGGCACAAATCTGAAACAATTCTTTTCCAACAAATATTTTCAATTCAATCCATTTTGAAAATATCAAAACTGCTAACTAATGCAGGCGCACCAAGTGTTCCATAACCGTGGGAATGGCTTTTCAAAAAGATTTACACTCTGCAAAGGTGTAGAAGCTTTACCCACAAGACATGACTGACTCTTTGTGCAATCAATATTAGTACACTTCCTTTGGTGTGCCGCAGAGAGTTATGACATAACTGTTACATTACTTAACCTTAAATTTGCACCAGCATGGGACGAAAACCCACACTATGGCAGAAGAGCTCAGAGCATAGAAATGATGGAACTTCCCCACAGAGTGGTGTACACTGTTGTATCGGTAAACGTTTGATCCATGATCACCTCGGTGTGGACGTCCCTTCGAGCAATCCATTAAGAAACAGTTCGTACTACTCCAACCTTCTAATGTGCAAAGCTAGTTTTAAGTAACTTAATAGGTTAAGACTGTCCCATACCAACACTTATGGTTGTACGAAATACTTGGATGTAATGTACAATTAGTTTGGTCCTTAATCTGACACGGACAATAGTCTCCCCCTATACTACGTGCAAATCCATACACCTCCGGCTATTGCCAATAATTGCCCGCATCAAAAACATAGTTTTATTTTCATTTTTAGTCAAAATACCAATAACCATCATCTTGTCTCAATATTTCCAAGTTTCATCTGATTGATTTTTCCAATTGATTTATCCCAAGTCTAAAGCATGGCTAAGCATGATTATTAATCATCGCATATACCCAAATTGACATTAGATATTTTCTAACCATAATCCTAGGGTTGTCAAGGCTCACATGTCAATACTAAGGGAACTTCATAAAACAACAAGTATATCTACCAGTATCCACAAAGTAGCAGCACTTAATGAAAATAGCATATGTAATGAAAACATTTAATAAAATATTTATAAAACTAGGATCAACATGATCAAAGGGGGTGCTTGCCTTGCTTATTTGCTGTTTACGACGAAGTAGTTGTCGTAGTCGACGATGGAAGTAGTTACGTCGGGTTCTACATATCGCGAATGAAGAACATAACAAATAACAAGTATTCAATAAGGGTGAAATCGGATGGAAATACAAATAGAAACAAATCATAGAAAGCAAGTGTGGTTTAAGGTTGAGTTCTTATGATTTTACGTATTCGGATTCTAATTGATTTTATATAGTTAGCAATGATACTGTTTCTTGTTTTAGAATTCATTTCTTTTATTTTACGGATTCAAGAGGCTAAAATTAGATATATTATATTTATAGTATCGAATTCAAGATGCAAAAATTATTTAGATTAATAGAATTATGACATTAGTTATTATGTTCAATGTTATGAATGAATAGCACTCGACTTTTTAATGCTTTTACATGAGAAGCAGTTTCAAATATGTTAGATCTGTTAAGCCGAGCTATTGGTTACAGATTCATGGTTTTTATGAAGGTTTTGGTGATACAAATATCTTAATCACTATTTTCTTATTACTTAAGTCTATTTAGCTATGTTGCGGATTTAGGGTTTATATCAATTCAGGGTTATGCTTTTGATGGGATTAGATGCAAGGCAGATTGAAACAGAATTAATTTTGTATAATAGGATAGTTGTAAGTTATAAGAGCATATATGAATTAGTTTTATTTGTATTAGCACCTATTGATTGTAGATATACATAGATCAATCTTCTATATAAAGAAAGCTTTACCATTTTATGATCAAGATTTTATTATGTCTAGTATAATTATTGCATCAAGTTTATTTAACCTAAAACCTATAGCATATTTATGGATTACATTAGCTCATAGGTATGGACTTTATATATATATATAAATTGTATGTATTCACTGTAGCAAGATGAACTACAAACTTGATTCAACTTAAGTAAATATGAAATATTTTTGCATAAACAATATTGTTATATTACTAAGATCTAAGAATTAGTTTTACTATTATTTAAGTTTATTTGCACTAGTTGCAACTTATTTTATTTCTATATATTGAAGAACAATCTATTTCAAATATAAATTAAACTAAATTCAAACCTAAATATTTTTACATAACTGGAATACTCATGATCTCAGCAACATTTTATAATTTGATTCATCATTTACAAAGTTATAATTTGTATATTTGTAATAGTACCATATTAGGGTTTATTTGATCTTTAACTTCAAATAATTCAAATCAAGTTTAAAATTTAAATATTTTGATTAAATGTCTTTATTAGGGTCTCAGGAGAATATATGAATTCTTTCATTATTTATAATTTCAAATTCAAGAGGCTAAAATCATTTGGATTAATATTTTACTATTTACTAATTACATTTAATAATTCAAATATTTCCTATAGTAAACCCTAAGTATTTTTGTATATTCAGGTTCCTAGGGACTTAAGGAGTCTAAAAAATTTATTTTATTCAATTTAGAGGTCTTCTGCAAAATTTCTATGTATGACATATTTTGGGTTCTTTCTTTAAATTTGAATTGAAAATTTGAAAAGAGTTCAATTTCATAATATTTTTATATATTATGAATCTACATGATTTCATACAAATTTATAAATTTGTTTCATTTTATTTGGACTTATAATGCAAAAGATATAGCTGTTTGAATATTTTCAGGTTTAGAAAATACTAAGAAATTGGAAATTTCCATTTGGGAAAAGTACGTTTTCTCAACTGAAAGACGCTTTCCTTATTTGGGTTGTGCTGGATCGAGGCACTGACATGCCGGGTCCGACTGGCAGAGACTGTGTATGAGACTGACATGTGGGTTTCTGAACTGTCTCTTGAAGCGTGACAAAGGGCCCACAAGGCGTGGTGGGTGTGACGCGGATCGATCAGAGGGGTCCCAGGCGTCAGCGACCCGAAGCAGGGGACGACACGGCCTAGCTCACTGGCGGTGAACTACGGCAGAGAGATGGAATTGGTTCCACCATGGGCTTCAACACACTCTGGCGCATCTAGTGGTGGTCGATTTGGTGGTTGGTGTCACGGGAAAATGGTGCGCCACCGTGTAGGTGCGGCAGTGGCCATGGCCGGGCAGTGGAGTGGTGAAGTTAGGGCTTCCTAGGTATCTTCTCCAATGATTTGAGCATCAAGGTGTCCTACTGATTCCATTTTTCTGCTTATTCAAAAGAATGAGTAACGGAAGATGGCTTCTCACCGTGCACGGGTAGTGGCGGCAGAAGAACACAGTGTGGCTGCCACTGGGAGGAGGAAGCTTCAATTGAAGTTGGGGATAGGTTCCAAGGGATATGAGGTGGCTTTAGATGCTAGCAATTGGAAAATGGGGCGATGCAGAGGGATTCGGGCTTTGTTTTGGTTTCGGCGGAGCTTTGGCCAGAGGTGGGGAAGAAAGGAGCTTCGAGCGGGGTTAGGTAGTGGAGGAGATGGATGAGGTGTTGAAGAGACAATTGAAGGCTGGATGTGCTTAAATAGGCAGATGAGGCGGTGAGAACAGGGTTTGGACGGAAGTTTGAAAGGCGGCGCTGCAAATTGCTGCCGTGGCAGAGAAATCGCCGTGAAATGCTTGCCATGGCAGGGTTGGCAGGTCGGCTGAGTCTGGTGGGCGAGTTGTCTTTGCCTGGTTGCTCGAATCGTGCCGTGGCAGAGAAAAATCACAGGATTTCCTTACTGTGACGGAGATCTGGCAGAAGGGCAGTGATGTAAAGAGAAGAGGAGAAGGGTCTCGCGCTTGAGCTCAGCTAGCAGTGGCGTGACAAGAGGGGTTGGCAGCGATGTGGACGTGGCCTTGGATTGCGAGGAATTGCGGTGGGAAGGAGACAAAGAATTAGGCGGCAAGGGAACGGAGCTATGTCTGCACGAAAGAGAGAGGGATCAAAGAGGAGGTGAAAGAAGGAGAAGAATGAGGAAGGATGAAGAGAATGGCTGATGTGTGGGGTGGCATTAGCTCTTGTGTGGCTCTGCTTTGACCGGAGGGAGAGCAAAGGTGATGCATTGGCTGTGTTTGCCCTGGAGTCGTGGAGAAGGTTGGAGAAGAAGGGAGAACAGTATAGAGGTGGCAGATGGGTGACACATGTATAGATCCTACGGTTGGCATGGTACGGCTTAAAAGAAGTTCTGATAGGCTGGCTTGACATAATGATTAAAGCTATCAAACCAACTAGATAATTTATGAAAATTTTTTATCTAGGTCAACAAGGTAAATATAGTCATCTAGTAAAATGTTCATGTTAAAACTCACGGTATAAAAATTGTATTAATTCTAACAATGCATCTTTGCCAGATTTTTAGTTTCTAATTTTCATTTAATATAAGATTAAAACTTGGTCTATATTTTATATAGATTTTTCTAGAGATATATAATCACAATATTTATCTTATGTAAAATTTTCATATTTTTATATTAGGTATTTAAATTATAAAAATTCTGACATTACTATTTACATATTTATTTACTTTCTATTTTTGATTTTTAAAGGCCACAAATATAAGTTTTAATTTCTAATATTTTTATCAGAGGTAGATATCAAGTTGATGTCGGCATGGTAAAATCTTGGCTTCAGAAAAGCCATGGAGATTTCTACATAATTCTGACAACATCAAGATTGACATCTTATCTCATGATTATAATATCTTTTTAATATATTTTATTAGTTCAGATCATCTCAAACATCAAGGGTAGGATCCTAGGGTATTCTGGAGTGCTCTTAATATTATATTATCATTTTTGTAGATATTTTGTTCTTACCTTTTTACTTTTACCATTTTACCATTTCACTTTATTGTGTTTTTCTTTTAAAAGCAAAAGCTCAAGAAAATCTAATAATTCAAGAAAATTAGGAAATCAACATTTCAAATTAAACATCACATTTCAAATTTATTCTTATAGTTTGTTTACATTGGAAGAAATGGTTTTGAATATTGCTATTTATTCCTTTTCTTAAGATTTGAATGCAAGAAAACGAGGAAAAGACATTGTTTTAAATTAAAATTTTGATTCAAATTGAAATTTTTATTAACTTCCATTTTAAATTTTTTTTATTTTCTCATTTTTGAATTTTTGGGATATTACATCGTACGCAGGATTTACGGGCAAAAAAGTCGTATTTATAAAAATAAATTGTACAGAGGTTAATTCTAGAAAAAATAATATTTTAAGACAACTTGAAGAGTTCATACATTCGTGGGTGGCAACGTGGTAGATGAGTGTAATGGCCCATCTCGCTAATTAATGATTTTCCGTTCAAATAAACTACTCCTATCATTCTCAAATAGTTGTCGAAATATCAAAATTTTGGCTATTAATACATAGAAATTAATTAGATTTGTCATATAAAAATAATAGGATATTGCCTCGGGACCTTACGTCCGATAGGAGGTTTTCACCTTGAACAGCGTACCCTCCATGCTATGCTAATTAATCTAACCACTCACGATGCTTTCCTTCCGCTTTCTTCCCGTGACGTGTCGTTCCGGACACGAAACTTCTGTGTGCAGACCAAGATGAGCTCACATCCTTGGATCCACGGTAGGAGGTCACGTAGGCGGCCATCACATCACAATCGATTCTTTTCATTATTATAGTTGATTCTAGTGATAACATAAAGTTATTAGATAGTGATAAAATAATACTATCATAGTTGGTTCTCGTCCAATTATAATGAAGGACTCATCTCTATCGGTTATTTATAGAAAGCAATAGAGATGATGTTTCTTTCTCCTCATCTTTATCGCTTTTAGAAAGAACCGATAGTGATGAGGGGGTGTATTGTTTTCCAATTCACTTTTCTAAAACAGCACATATTATGAACAATATGCACATATATCACATTCACGCAGTATAAATTACACACATTATGAACATATCATATTTACAAAACACAATCATATTATTACAACATATATATCACATTCGCTCACAATATAGAACATAAACATACTTAACAATTAATACACATGTAATCACATTCATATATATAATATTGTTTATATATAGACTAGTAGAAACTTTCAGGATCTCTAAATCTACCGTCCTTCGAGATAACTTGTACCTAGTACCACTATCAAAAGTGGTCTCGTAATTTGTTGAGTTCTTTGCTTTATAAGCTCTTCTAGGGATATGGATGTTCTGCAAAATAGAAATATGTGTTCTAATTTAAGTTTTAAAAATTTCGATGTAAAAAGCTAAGTATATTATTATACATGTACATATACCTTAGGGAAAAATGTCTGTCGTTGACCACAAGCAGCATGTGATGCATAACGTAGAAACCACACATGTCATCGTTACCCTATTGATGACACTATAAAGAGAAAAAAAATTAAGAGATGAAAAATATATATCAGCAAAATTAATCATAGATATGCTAGATACTTGTACCTTAAAACGCTTATACTCCAGCTTGGAGCCCTTTTTGTCATCATGTGTCCCTCCTTCAGCGACGTAGTCCGAGAAACCCCTACATACATTGGAGAGATGCTGTTGAGTCAAAAAATGAACATAGTTAAATTTAGATAGTGTTAGGTAAGAGTAGTGCACTTACTTCTCCAAAGCAGGATTGATTGCGTAGGCTATCGGTCACTTCTCGAGCGAGTTAAAAGTGTAGACTTTGTTGTCAGTTGAAGCGAGCATGAGTAGAATCCAATGGTTGCTTATTAAATGGCATGCATAGCAAGAAAATAAGTTCACATATGGTTTAAGTGCATACAAGTAATTGAAAGGTAAAATACTATTTACTCCTTATAGCACGAGAATAGAACGAAATCCTTCAACTTAGCTTTCAATTCCTCCTTGATGTAGCCAGCAACAAACTCTAGTTGAAGTCTAGCCATGATCATGGATACAAGCTCAGGGTCGACGAACCAACTAGTTATTGACAAGTCATGGCTCACTACCTTATTGCCCTGTAATTCGTGTTGAATGTTAAAAACATAAGGTGAAATCCTATAAAAGTCATAAGCTAATGTTGTATGATGCGATACTCACATCGTCCAAGATCGTACAGTAGAAATATCGATGGCTATCAGTTGACACAAATAGAACAAATCTTCAAAACTGACTGGGAATGTCCCATAGTCATCGCAGTAGAAATATCCCTTTCTGTACCTCACATTGAAATCGACACACCATTCGGCCTCTTTCACTTTGTCAATGTACTATCCATGGAGTATATGAGTCTATTTGCCTAGAGCATTCAATCGGCCAGTAGCTAAAATGGGCTTTCCATGTACGTAAGCCTTAAAATCTTGAGGGGTGCCTGTGGCCTATGTTGACTTTTTTTTCTAGGCAGAATGAGTCTCTAAGGTCAGGGTAGGAGGCTTTTCATGTACCTTATGGGGCGCTGTGACCTCTGTCATCTTTGGCTTCTTGGCAGAAGGAGTCTTCGAGGCCTCCTGTGATTCTGTGGCTGTCGTGCTAGTCCTTTTATGCGACAGCTCTGCACTTTGTGTAGGACTTGTCACAATGGTGGGCGTAAGAGCAGATGCAGGTCTGTTAGGAACCTACGAAGTACATGCATATGTAAATGTAACTTGTTGCAGTATTACTGGAATGGTAGAAAAGACGTGGGGGATTTTTACCTTAACTAGTACGACACTTGTCGTGGGCCACTTGATGAACAATATCCGCGCTTATCCGAGAGTAGTGATATCTTTGTTGGGGGAGCACATGTAATAAGAAATCTTCTGGACGTAGTCCACATGTACTCTCATGTAGCTCTTCCCCAAAGGTTGACCATGCATCGTGTCGATCTCCTTGCATGGAAATGCAACCCCACATGCAGCCTCGATGAAAAATTCATCTTCCGTTAGGGTGAGCTGGCACTTGGCAGGCATTTGCAAGAAGTGCGCAACTTGAGAAAAAAATATTGCATGAGTTACCCTCATACCTTTAAGTTAGAAAAAAATTAATTATTACCTTCAGCTAGGGACCGGACTTACCATTTTTGGAACCACAGCTGCTGGGTCGAGGCAAAGGCTTCTCTACGAGAGGCGAGGACATCTAACTCTGACTCTAGGAGATCATCGTCATCATCTTAGCCCTCAAGCGCTCCTCATGTACCATCATCTCCTCCCTCATCTCTTTCTTGACCTCCCCCCTCAGCTATTCTCTGAGCATGTCCTTGAGGCATTCCGCACGTGCCTCCCATGATCTTGATCTAGCATTTGCAGCGTCATCTTGAAAGAAAGATCTCTTCGTATGCCCCACCCCAGTGGGAAATATCTGGCCCTTATGGTCAGGCTTCATGATAGCCAAAGATAGGATGTCTTTTGACCCTTGGCTCAGAAAGTTCCCCTACTCTTTTTGCTGGGTTACCTCTTCTTGCAAGAAGTAAGTACGAATTAGTTCTGAAATACAACAGGAAGGGTCAACCACAATGTACTAAGTTAGATGTCTTACAATGGTGGAGATGACGTGCACGGTTGCGGGGTTTGGAACTATAAGCTGCCCATTGGCAGTTTTCTTTGTCCTCGCTAATACTTAGTCGCGTGTCCGCTCCTCACATATGTGCGACTAAGGCATCGCTGTCTTGGAGTTTGCGCACTCCTCAGCTTGTGGTGCCAACTCTGCCTTCTTCCTTTCATAGCCACCCAAATTGAGGTGGTGCGTGTGCGTGTTTTGCCTCTAGATAGCGATGTTCTTCTCTCTCATCTTCTCTACCTTGGGCATGCTCTTTGTCATCGTGAACTCCTCTCAAACACCGGGAGTCATGAACAGATACCTCTCGAATGGAGTACGGCCTTTTAGTCATCCTCTTCGAGGTGTATCGCCTCACATTGTTTTCATCTTTCTCTTCTATAATCCATTTGCCCTTAATCTCGTCCCACAGTCGATTCTTATGTTCGGTGCTGACTTTCTTCCTCCAATCCTTAACCGTGATGGGCACTCTCTTCCTCACCACTTGGTCAAGGAATAATTGGTATCGCCTCTTGTACTTGGCAGGACTAGTGCAAACCCCTATGGCATTGAAGTGAAGAACCTGCGTCATTCTCTTTGTGGCCCCTTTGTTCGGTTCTCGGACCTTCCTCACCTTACTCGGGCCCTTAACATTTGGAACCTTACTTGGCCCCTCAACAACACCTTTTACTTTGTCTAGCGAGGAGCCGATGCTCTCTACTTGCGACATTTGGAATATATGTATATCTAACATGGTCATATATTTGACTTAATAGAAAGTAATTCATAGCTATTATGTAGTTTTGACAAAGAATCATGTAAAGTAATAGATTAATGGATAATTCGTAGCATATAATTGTTGTAGCATATTATAGTAAAGTAATAGATTAAAAGATGATGTTAAAGAAAAGTCTATCTATTTACCAACTAAGTATGTACCAACGATGACTCCTAATCTTTAAATAGGCTAGGTCCTAATCCCATTCAAGAATATGTGGTTCGAGTAAGTTCCTAAGTAGTTGTACAACTCCAGAAAAAATTTCGGTAGCATCTCCCCACTGTTCTCCAGATACAGGTCTCGATAACAGGTCAAAAGGGGTGTGTTTCGGAGAACACCAGGGAGATGCTACCAAAATCTACTCTAGAGTTGTACAATAGCTCAGGAACTTGCCCAAACTACATATCCTCAAACTGTCAAAAAACATGGACAATTCGAGACTGTAACGTTATGCTGAGATTAAAAAAATAAAACTATTATGCAATTATAATTGAAATATTACCAATCTCTAAAAAGAACACAATATATGTGAATTCTGCTGGTAAAGACATCAAATACATATATGATTCATTTGATGGAAGTGCATCGAGCTATTCTTACATGTCTATGAACTCTCCATACATGTCTGCAACAACCCTTCTACACAAAGCTGCAGAGATGGGAGCAAAGACCAGCTAGGATCCTATTTCACCATTACTTTTAAAAGGTTTCCCAAATAATTTGACTACTACTAGAGATCATATGGACATATCTTCTGGAAGCCAAGGAGATTCACTTGGGAATTCAGCTGCTAATATTGTTTGCATGAAGGCTACCAAAGATGACAACTCTTACATGAGTGGTCTTAGTAATATTCTGATCAACTCACCAAGGTCTAGCAGCATCATGACACCAACTATTGTGCCTTCAATTAGGCTAATATGAACCAGCCATTTGCCATGAGAGCAGAAAAGGAGAGCCCTAGCATTTCCCTGAAATTCAGATGTAGCATAATAGACAGGAAAACATTTCAGGGTTAGAAGATGCGGGACTAACCAAAGACTTTGTAGGTTTAGGAGGTAGTAATTTGGAAATGAGTTCGAGAACTTCAATGCAGATGTGACAGTATTAAGCTATTCTGATGAGCAACAGAAACCACAGGAGCATATCTACTCTTACCATCAGTCATCTCTTGACTCAACTGTGCTAGAGAAACCTATCTTGGATTCATAATGTAGACAGTTCACTTACTTTGGTAGTTCAGCTCGAAGCGGGGAGGTGTCGGAGGCAACAGTTGAGCACTAGGGTTTGGAATAGCCGGAGGCGTGAGAGTGATTAATTGCGGTTGAGGTTGCACAAGGAGGACTGAGAAGAGGGAGGAGACAATGTTATAGGAGCATTTGTTTGTGTTGGTTTCAATAGAAACCCAATTGTAGTCAGTCCTTTATTCGTGTCGGTTTCCATAGAAAACCAATTGTAATAAGTTATTTATTTGTGTCCAGTTTCAACAGAAACCCGATTGTAATAAGGCCTTTATTCGTGTCGGTTTCCATTGAAAACCACTTTTAATAATGCTTTATTTGTGTTGGTTTCAACAAAAAACGATTGTAAAAAGAAATTTATTAGTGTCGATTTCAACACAAAACCGATGGTAATAAGGAATTTATACATGTCAGTTTTAACAGAAACCCGATTGTAATAACCATTTATTCATGTCAGTTTCAACAGAAACCCATTGTAATAATGCATTTATTCATGTCGGTTTTAACAGAATCCCGATTGTAATAACTCATTTATTCATGTCAGTTTCAATAGAAAACCGATTGCAATAAACATCATACCTGTGTTGGTTCTTTAACGCAACTGATTGCAATGCATAGTTATTTGTGAGTTCTTTCATGAAACCAATTGCAGAAAGGTTATCTGTGTCATTTCGTTTGATGAACTGATTGCAATATAGATCACAGATGTTCGCCCTTTACTTCTCTAGTTCATTTTGCAAAACTGGGATGTTGCATTCAAAAAGTACATAACAGAACTTCTGCCATCATGGTATATGCATATACAAAAAATTGCCCAAAACAGACATTACATAGGTATGTTGTCCTTAATTTGTTTTAAATTATTAACATGTGTATTTCTCTTCAATGCTTTCTAATTTGCATATAGAGTAAGTTAGATCATATTTCTAAAAACCTTACAACATTTCATCTATTCATCACTCTACATGCATTGAATTAATAAATTGTGTCGGTTTTGTATGTGAACCGATTAACTTCACACCAACAATTTGTGTCGGTTCTGTATGTGAACCGATACAAATATAGTTCTTATCTGTGTCGGTTTTGTATGTAAATCAATACAAATAGAGTACTTATCTATGTCGGTTCTGTTTGTGAACCGATATTAGAGAGCTTATCTGTGTCGGTTTTGTATGTGAACCGATACAAATGGAGTACTTATCGTGTTGATTTTGCATATGAACCAATACAAATAGTGCTTATCTGTGTCGGTTTCATGTATAAACCGATTGAAATAACATAGAATCTGTGTTGGTTTCATGTATAAACCGATTACAATATGCCAAATTTCACTATGTCATTCAGGTTTTCAAATTGTCTGAATTTTTAGCATTTGATCAAAGAGGGAAAAGGCCATAACTTTTAAAATATAGTTGAAATTATTTGAAATTTTGTAGAAACATACTTTAGAATACAACAAATTTTTCCTAAAATAATTTTTGAAAAATGAGGCAACATTGAAAAGATATGCCAAATTTCACTTTATAGGCATAATTTTCTTTAAAGAGTAGAAAAGCCAAAACTTTTTCAAATAAAGTACAAATTATTTGAGAGTTACCAAAAAAGAACTTCAGACTAGTTAGAACTTTTTTCAAAATGTATGGCAAAATACGCTTTGTAGTCATAAAGAGAGATTGAATTTCCATGAAAGCCTCAAAATGCCCTTCAACTAGGATTTCAAAGAGATTTGAACTTTAATGACTTTGTATGAGCTAAGAATACTT